>PVKU01005269.1:0-126980 GCA_004027475.1 Anoura caudifer | reverse complement strand
AGAGAGTCCCAAACAGGATGGATGCAAAGAGGCCCACTCCAAGGCACATCACAATTAAAATGCCAAAGGTTAAAGAGAGAATCGTAGAAGCAGCAAGAGAAAAGCACCTCCGGGGGACTTCCCATAAGACTGTTGGCTGATTTCTCAACAGAAACTTTGCAGGCTAGAAGGGATTGGCAGAAATATTCAAAGCCATGAAAAACAGAGACCTATAGTCAAGACTGCTCTACCCAGCAAAGCAATCATTTAGAATTGAAGGACAGATAAAGAGCCTCCCAGACAAGAAAAAAACTAAAGGGGTTCATCATTACCAAACCATTATTATATGAAGTGCTAAAGGGACTTATTTAAGAGAAAGAAGAAGATCAAAACTATGAACAAAAAAATGGCAATAAATACAAATCTATCAACAATTGACTCTAAAAAATAAACTAAGCAAACAAGAACAGAGACATAATCATGGATATGAGAGCTTTTTGATGGTTGCCAGATGGGAGAGGGAGTGTGGGGGAATGGGTGAAGAGGTGAGAGGATTAAGAAGTATAAATAAGTAGTTACAGAATAGCCATGGGGATGTAAAGCACAATATAGAAAAAGGATGGGGTAGCCAGAGAACCTACGCATGACCCATGGACATAAACAACGGTGTGGGAATTGCCTGAGGGAGTGGGGAGTGCTGGGTGGAGGGGGGCATAGGGAGAAAAATTGGGACAATTGTAATAGCATAATCAATAAGATTCAATTAAAAAATAAATGTAGGCAATACAGAGTGAACCAAGGAAGGAAGAAGGGCTGAATTCCCAGAAAACACTCCCTGGAGGTTGATGCCGGAGAGATGAGTAAAGGAGGTTGCTGTGGTATACCTCACTGGCTTTGGTTCTGGTTTTACTTTCCCTTCCCTTCCTAGTAAGTTTCCTTTTTGAAAATACTGACTTTGTCTTGGCTCAGCTGAAAGGAAAAGATGCCACAAGAAACCCTCAGCAGAAAATGAGAGTTCTCTGCAGAAACGCTCCTTACGAGCCCCTCCTCCTGCCTCAAAGGCCGGGAACCATGTGAAGGGGTGCAAGCAGAAGCACTCTGGGGAAGCTGGTACTAGGTGCATTTAAGGTTAATGCAGCCCCGAACATTCTGGTTTTATCACCAGGAATTGGTGATCTGGGTACAGTTGAGTTAAATTATTTTTGTAATTAAGTAAAAATAAAGGGAACATTCTGGGCTTCTTGTCTAGTTCGGAGAAATTGATTCCAGCATTAACCTGATTTTAAATTGAAACATAAAGTTAACAGCACGCTCAATGGACTCATTGAGGGCCCCCTGGATGCTGAGCAGTCTTAAACCAACATGGCTCTTATACTCCTACCTGCCACGGGGCCCACTCTTTGCTCTATAGTGTCTTGTCCACCCATTGGCAGGAAGCAGAGTAGCCCTCAGCCCTGCACACGGGCATGGCTACCTCCAACCTCCAATCCCATGACCCAGGCCTTTCTAGGATGCCCACACAGAACCAGCCACACAGGCCAGGGTAGAGGCTGTGGAAGCTTACCCTGGCACTGTTTCCAACAGCGGCCAGCTGGAGAGAGCCTCTACTGCCCACAAGGCAGACCCAGGGCCAATGGAGGGGCCAATACACACAAGGTAGAGCAAACCTTGGCACCAGTATGTGTGTGTGTGTGTGTGTGTGTGTGTGTGTGTGTGTTTGATAGTGGTTGCAAATGGATGATGGTAGGTGAGTGTGTGTTGGTAAAAATGTGCGTATGAATGTGCCTGCATGTGTTTGTGAGTGTGTGGGATGGGGTGTACAACAGTGGGCACACTTGTGAACATGTGTGATGGTGTGCCTCTGTGTGTTTGTAAGTGTGTGAGTGTGTGTGACAGTGTGTGTGTTTCCACGGAGAGGTGGCAGGCACCAGTTAGAGCTGGAGCAATAGTGCTTCCTTGGTGGTGAGATGGAAGGGCTTGAACTGTGCCCCTTATACATGTGTATATTTTTTATTACCAATAGGTCAAAGTTGTTTTGTGTTGTTTTTAACACTAGACACTATCCAGCTGTCCCTTCCCCAGCCCTCCCACTAACGTCATCCCTGGCCCCTGCATTTCCTGCCTCTGTGTGACCAGCCCCTTGGCCAGGACCCTAGCTGGCATGTCTTAAAAGGTGGGGCCCTCATTTCTCAGGGCTGCTAAGCCCCAGGGTAGTCCAGGAATCCCTGGCAGAGCTACTGCCAGGATGGGAGGGTACAGACCAGGACCCTGCCCTCCAACCAGGCTGATCCTGCTCACCATGCCCCAGGAAGTCATTGGTGGGCAGGAGGGCTTTTCCTGGGACTGGCTTTCTGTCCTGAGACCCTGGCTCCAAGCCCAGGTCAAGCCATTCACTGGGAGTTCGGCAGTCAAACTCCTCATTGTCGAACACCTGAAAGAAAGCAGCAGCCATCAGGAGGAGGCATACCAACCCAGTGGGGCCTGAGTAGTCTGGGCACACCAGCATATGGGGGTGCCTACATAGGCTCCTCCCCAGGTGCAGGTGCTGCAGACTGGGAACCAGGGAGCTGAGCCCCTCCTCTGCTGCTCACAGGTGCCTGTGAGTTCTGGCACCTGTGAGCAGCAAGATCCTATGAAACCCAGGATCCTTGTCCAGCCAATCCACCCTAAGGTTCAGGCAGAAGGGTACCTGGGGAAACATAGTGGGATATGAGCTCTGTTTCCCACTGCCCAGAGTCATCCAGCTCAGGCCCAAGGTAAGAGACAACCTTGGATTTTCCTGAGCACCCCACCCAGACTTGGAAATGATGGAGATTCAGGGTTGTCAGGAGACCACCTTCAGCAGGGCGATGTGCATCTGGATTCAGTTCTGCCTCCTTGCAAGACACACTCAGGGCAGCGGAGAGGAAGGGGGAGGGGGAGGTTGAAAGCCAGAGCAGGCTATCCTCCCCCTTTCTCCTCCTGGGACTCAGTGTGCCTGTCAGTACCCAAAAGGGGCTGCAATGATGCCTTCCTCCACTCCTGTTCTCCCTATTTTGGTCAGCCCACAGCAGTGGTCAGGGAGGCCTGCACGTATTCCACAGTCCAACTGGGCTGCTTCTTGGTACCTGTGGGTTGGGTGGGGGAAGGAGCATACAGGCTACCAAGGTTCCCAGGGAAGCAGTGGAGAATCAGCATCCCTTGGGTCTTGGGCTAGGATGTTTGAGACCCCTACGGGGCTCCAATTATGCAGTTGCCCTGTTTGGCAAGTAAACACTTGTGATTGCCATGGGGTCCCCTTTCTGGTTTGGCCCCTCAGCCGAGATCATGTACCCCCCTGACCACCGGCCCTCCGTGGAAGCTGTGCTCACCTTCAGTGGGAGATAAATGGGGAAGAGTGGGTCATTGCCCTGCTCGATGGTCTGGGGGTGGTAGGGGTCTGGGTGCCTGGGCATGAGCTTGTTGGAGTCGATGCCCTCTTTGGCCAGCAACTGCTCAATGTCCAGGCTCAGGTACAGCCGCTTCCTCCTGGTGGAGGAAGACAGGGAATCTCATGACTGCTTGTGTGAGGTGGCTGGCTTGGTGGGTGTTAGCAAAAGCCCATGGGGTTGAGGTGGTAAGGATGTGGCCCAGGGACCCCTTCAGGGCAACTTGTGACTCTGGAACTCATCAGGGAGTGGTGTGATGGCTGGAACTGGTATTCTGGGCTCCAACTGCCCTTCTGTCCTGCCTGGCAGTTCTACAACTTTGACCCAAATGTCACCCTCCCCAATTCCACAGCATGAAAAGCAATTTGTTCATATCAAGAGACCAAAGGACTAGCAGGTTTGATTTGCACACAGGCTCATTTTAGTGAATTCTGGTGTGGGAATGGTCGCTGAATTGCCTGCTATCCCTCGCCGTGAGTTGGGCAGACACAGCCTCCTGAGGACAGGCCCTCCCCCAGCCCACCCAGCCATACCTCTCAATCTCAGTCTTGCGGGGGCACTGGCCCGGCAGCACCAGGAAGGGCACCTGCACCTTGGGCTCATAGGCCTGCAGTGGGAAGTCAGCCTGGGTGAGCAACTGGGTGGTGGGCCCGATACGCTGCCGCTCCAGGCGCTCCTCGAAGTCCTCAGGAATCTCAAAGGTTCTGACTATAGGTAGAGGAAGGGGCAGGAGCTGCAGAGACTCAAACTGGGGCCCAATGCCCCTGCTCTAAGACAAAGCACTAGGCAGGGATTAGGCATACACACTATTTTGGGGCGCGGAAGTCTCAGAGCTAGCCTGTGGTCAGGCAGTGGCAAGAGAAGCCAGACATAGCACCAGGCACCCAAGGGAGTGCCAGCCTGAGGGATGAGGGCCTCCAGAAGGTCTGTTAGGTCCTGTTCTAAGTAAGCTCAGAGCCATCACACTGCCCATGACCCCAGCACCAGTGGCCATTGCTCAAGCCAGATGCTAAATCGAACCACAAATGAGGATTACAACTAGACAGGAAGGCGAAGTGGTAGCTCCCTGCACATTTGGGATCTGTTCCTCCTACCCCTGCCCTAGAGGCCCCCCCAAAGTATATGAGTCTGAACACCATTCACCCGCTGGGACCATTTGTTGACTCCAGGCATCCTGGATAGTGTAGAGTAGGGGCACCCCCACCTGGGCCCTGGGGGACCTTCAAGTCACAAAATGGACAGCCCTACTTAGACAACCAGGACAGGCAGAGGCTTTCATTCCAGGTCTCAGGGGAGGGGGGCTGGTAGACACAGGCCTACGAATAGGGTGACCATTCCAGTTTGCCTGGAGGTGTTATTCAGGATTCAGGCTGTTAAGCGGAAAGTTCCAGAAAAATTGAGACTTTACAGATGGGAAATAAGGTATGGGATTATGCTTCAGGAGATGGGCCACCTTCTCCAGGAGCTGGTTGGGCTCAGGACAGCTAGGTGATGACTCCCCTACTCTCTCCTGGGAGGCCCTGGTGACCCTCCGTGGGCCTTGTCATTTCTGAGGCTCAGCAGAGGCCACCTGCCTTCAGCTGAAGTCCATTTTTCACCAGAGCTGTCAAGTACTCGGGGAAACCTCACTGCCTCACAGCACCAAAAAGTCCTGTCCAAGAGGGCTGTTTTCAGACACCCAACCACCTGCTCTTGAGCCTGTGGGTCTGTGAGACCATTCCACTCCTAGAATCATGGGTTCCTGGCCCTGAATCTCAGGGGCCAAGAAGGAGCCAGGGTGAGGAGAACAAAGCGTGGCCTCTGGCCCCTGCTGCATCCATGAGCCTGAGGCCGGCTTCTTCAACATTCCCCTTTTCGTCACATGGTTGGGGTCAAAGAACTGCTGACCACCCCCCCTTACCCCTGCCATGGATGGTAGAAGCATCATTCCTTATTCCTAGTAACCCCGCAGCTCTTATATCTGTGGTTTGCAACAATTTTCTGGGCCACATATACTTGTGAGACTGGATCCTCAGATCACAGCATGAATGCTCATGCATGTGACATCTCCTGTGCCACTTTGGGAGGTTCACAAACCCCATGAGGCCCATGGGCCCCGAAAATACTAACCTGGGTAGTGCCAGCAAGGAGCTAGGCCTCTGCTAGGGTTGGAGAGGACTGGCAGACAGCTGGGACCATGGGGCATCTCTGCCTGATCTAAGGGGGCAGGCATCCTGTCTGCCGGCCAGGTGGGAAGGCCCCACCTAATTCCTGACTGTCACTCAGGGCCCCACCTTGCTTGTTGTCTCTCCTGGAGCCACCCTATTCTTCCCTCTGCCAAGGGGGACTGCCCCCCCCCACCCCGCCCCCGCAGACCTGTCCCAGTCCTTACAAAACTCATCATAGAGAACATCTCCAGGAAACACCTCCAGGACACATTCCTATGTCAGGCCCTGTTCTAGAGGCTGAGGCCCTAGTGGGGAATAGCTCAGACACAGTCTTGGCCTTCTCCAAGCCCCGTTCCAGGAGAGGCAGAAAATATACATGTAAATGCCCTACCCCCACCCCCAGCTGGGTGGAGGGAACTGGAGCCATGGCCCTCAGCAACCCCAGTCCCCCAGGGCCCTTGTCACAGCTCTGCTAAGAGGAAAGCACTCAGTGAGCCCCCAGTTCAGTGAGCTGGGCCCTTGCAAAGCACCTCATCTCTTCATCCTCATTTTACATTTGAGGAAACCGAGATTTTCAGCCTGAGGCTAGAGGCCCTGCTTCTAACTGTACCTGCTCACCCAGCTCTCCAGGGCACTGACCTCTTGGGGAGAACTTGTCAAGGTCGGCCTGCCGTAGGAGGTTCTGGTTCATGCAGGGGCCACGGCATACTTCCTAGAACCAAACCCCAGAACCCCAAGGGGGAATGAGTGTCCTGGGGACAGGCAGGACCTGGGAGGCACCCCAAGGCCAGGTGTCTTCCCCAAGCCCACCGGGGAGCACCACAGGGGTATGGGGGTAGGCCAGAAACAGTGAGTTTGTACAATTCCTTATTCAGAGGCTACAGTGGACCACAAGCTGTTACCACCTGGGACACCCCTGGCCCTACCTTGTTCTGGTCCTGTACTGCCCACTCTGAGAACACTGTTGGTATGTGTTCAGGAACTGAGTCACAGGACAGAGGTACTGCGTGGCCAGCAGGGGTCTCTGTGTAGACTTCCCCTCTCAAGGGCCACTCTGGCACCCCAGGTGGTGTCGGTATCAGTGGGTCCTTCTCCTATCTCTCTTGGCCCCTCTCCCCTGCCTAAAACCTTCCTAACACTGTCTGATGCCTGTGGGGCTCCATGAACTCTTCCCTAGCCACCCCCTCTCTGTTCTGTCCCTGCCCCAAGCCTCTATCTCTCCCCTTACAGCATATCCTCCTCCTCCACACGGCCATTGGCTCTGTCAGGGACCCCAAACCTTTGTACCTTCTGTGCCTTCTGCCTCGACACTGCCCCCCCCCCCCAGCTGCTTTCTTATCATCTCTTAGGTCTCAGCAGTATGCCACCTCATCCAAGGACCCTTCCCAAACCAGAGCTGAGGGGGAGGTAACTCCCCGCTAAAGCCATCACTCCATGACAATAGAGACATGGATATCTTATCTTCACTGTCTCCAGTGCTCAGTTCAGGGCCTGTCACACAGTAGGTGCTCAGTAATGAATTGTTGAATGAGTGAACAGATGGATAGATGAACAGAAGGATGAATGAAAGGGTGGTGGATGGGTGGGTGGGTGGGTGGGTGATGGACAAATTGACAGATGGATAGATAGATGGATGGATAGATAAGTAAACAAATGAACAGATGAACAGATGGGTGGATGGATGGATTGAAAGATGGGCAAATGGAGCCCATAAGGGGGGCTCAGGCTTGGTAGGGGACAGTTGCCACACTCACCCCAAGTTGACCCAAGGTTCCAGGGCTGAGGATATCAGAGTAGAATCCACGCTGCTTCATCAGTGGATACTTCTTTTCAGTGCTTTTCACGGAGGGTAAAGGTGGGGGATTGGGGTAAGGGCTTGGAGGAGGTTTCTCCAACCCAGAATCTGGTCCTGGGTTATGTTCTACGCCTGCATGATTCCTCCTCAGACTATCCTTTTGGCTGTCAGGAACACTGCTGCATTCTGGGTCCTGAGGGGTCCTTCCAGGGCTGCAGCTTCCTATGTTAGGCTGCTCCATGCTGTTTCTCAGGGTGATGGCCCAGCCAGAGATCCTAAGAGAAGATATTGTCATCATTGAGCGTTTGCCAGCCTCTTGTCAAAGAGGGACTCCCTAGGGACTCCACAACACAGGATGCCTTGCTTGCCACCAGAATCAAGCCCATCCTCTTATGCATGGAAAGAGAAGAGGGAGCATGGAGGGAGTGATCTCTGCCTGATCTGGAAAGGCACACAGTGCAGGGAAGTTCCCACCAGGAGACAGGCCTTCCCTGCATGCTGCATGTGAGAAATGAGACACAGTCAGGGCTGAGTGAGGAGAGTCTGGGAAGCTCTGCAAATGTCCCTACCCCAATGCATCCTTCTGCACTTGCCCACCCCCACTCCCCCATGTTACAGAGCAAGGCCTGGCTTCTCACAAAGGGAGACAAAGAGGACAGCCCAGAACTCACTCACTCAAAGAAGGGCCTTGTTTGGTTTTCCCCAAAATGACTTTTACCCACAGCAGCCCCAGTGTCCAAATAGAGCAGCCCAGCCCTGCTGGTTGCCTTGCCTCTCCCCATGTGGGGATGGGGCCATGCCCTGCCTCCCCCATCCATTCCTGCCCCCCAACCATGCCCAGGATCCAGAGAACTAAATGCCTCCACAGAGGGACCCTGACCCTCTATGGGCCCCAGATCCCACTGCCAGAAACTTTGCTTAGGGTCAGGTCTGTTTAGGAAACATATATCCTCCTCTCTCCCCAAAAGGAGTAGCAAATGTGCCACTGGGTTACATAATCATCCACCATCCTAAGGTCAGTGGTGTGCAGAGTTTTCACTGTGGGGTGAACAAGCCCTTGCCAAGCCTCTGTTGCTTTTGGCTACTTCAAAATGCATCATGGGGGGAACTCCTTGGTCAGAGGAGCATTACAAGAAATGGGACAAGGGTGTGGGGGAGGAGAGGTTTTCATATAATACTGATGCAAAAATAAAAGTGAGTGAGTCTACAATTATCTCAATAAAAATTTCAATTAAATAAGGAGAGCATCTTAACAAAAGGAAATAGGGGCCTGGTCCAAGTAACACCCCCTCCTCCTTTCCCATTCCATTTCCCACTCCCTGCATATGAGGAGGAGGCAGTGAGGAGCTTGCAGTACAGGCTGCTCTCTGGGCTTGGTGTTCTATGCTCTGTCATGTCCATTTTAGCCATCATTGGGACTGGCTGGTGTAGGTCTCCTGTTGGGTCATGGCAGGGGCGTCTTGCCTGGACTAATCTGAAAGGTGGGTAGGCAGCTGGGAATGTTTGGAGCAAGCTCCCCAGCAATGCTGAAGCAGCCTGCAGCTGCTGAGTCCATTTCTAAGAAGGGGGTGGTGAGTTGGCAAGACCACTTGAGGGACTGTGAAGGGCAGATGGGGCTCTGGCTGCTATCCAGTCAGCCATATCCCACCAGAACTCTGCTCTCTGAATTCACTCCCTGGTGGCCAGCTGCTTCCTAGGGCAGGTGCTGACAGCAATGCTAAGTTTGGTCCACCTGTCTGGCAATCACCAGCCCTTCCCAGAGCACCCTGAAGAACAGAGGAGCCCCTGGAGATCAGCTCCATCATGGCTGTAAACCTACAGATGTCTGCCTCATCTTTGAACAAATAGAGCAGGCCCTGGAGAGGCGAGGGTCCCAGCTCCACAGAAGAGCATTCCATTTCCATTTCCCCAGCTCCCAAATAAGCTTGAATATGCTCGGCTGCTTCACTGGTATGTTATAAGGATTGACAGAGATAGATGCAGAAATGACCAGGAAACCAGTGTCACTGATGGCAAAAGGAGTCTGTGATGGGTGGGGGTGGGGGGGTTGCTGTCCCTTTGAAACATTTCCCTCTGAGCAGGTGGGCAGTGTCCAGGAAGGTCCTGAGAAGGAAGATGGAAGTTTGAGCTGCAAACCCAGAGTCCTGTTTCCTCTCTGTCCCTCAGCCCTTAACAAGGATCAACAGCTGCCTTCCAGGCCCCCTCCTCCAGCTCTGGGCACTTGTACATTGCCAGTGTGCACAGGACCTGTGACACACAGACAGGTAGACAGACAGACAGACCTCTCTCTTCTGTTACATCCCCATGGGTGATGGCAGCCTCTGCATGGGAATGAGCATGGCTGGCAAGCAGGTTCTCATCCAGACCATTTGTGTGAGGGAGTTGGCCAGTAAGATGCCATGGGTGATCCAGTGTTGGGAAGGGTAAATGTTATTAAGAGGCTTGGATGTAGTTCATGTTCATGCATCATCCCATTTAAACCTCTGAGGTAGAAACTGAGATGATCTTCATTGCTCAGAGGTGGGGAAAAAAAGGCTCAGAGAGGTTAATAACCTGGTCACACAGCCAGCAAGAGGCACAGTTGGAATTTGAAACCAAGTTATTTTTTCCCCCAGTCAGATCAACTGGGAGCCCTATTGTCTGGAGCTAGAGAAAGCTTCAGGGTGAACTCACTGATATTCAACCCCATGCAGCCAACCACCTGCCAGGCACTGCACTGGATAGACATGATGAACAAGGGTATCTGATCCTCACAACAGGGTTTTTTTGTTTGTTTGTTTTGTTTTTTTTAATCACCAGTCTACAAGCAAGGAAACTAAGGTTTAGCAAAGTAAGAAATTTACAAAGGACATACAACCAGTAGGGAAACTGAAGTTTTCCTCTCTGGCTGACGTAAAGGTCCATGTCCTTAGTACCACCACACAGTGGTTCTCAAACTGTGTACCAAGGAACCCTGAGGTTCTGCAAAGTGTGTACCTGTGGGGAGAAGGGCCTAAGCAGGAGGGCCTCTAAGCCACCTACCCCTGATTCAACAAGGACCCTGTTCCTTCATGTTTCACGTACCAGGGTCCTGTGTAGGATTTCATTTGACAAGTGGATCTGGGGCTTAAGAGTTTTTGAAAGTCTCTGTCCTTGTGGGGCCACCTGGCTAATGATACTGTCGATGCTAATAACCCCACAGACTTAGGCTCTCTCCACCTTTTTGGAGCACTCACCTGATGTGACCTGATCTGTGTTCCCACAGCTGTCTGAGGCTCCTCCCTCCAGTGAACATCCCCCCTTATTATAAATGCAAACATCTGTCTCACCTGCCTGCTGAGCACCAGGGCTAAAAATGCAGAAATTTTCCAGTAACACTGATCTTTAGAACCTTTGTACTTAGCACGGGACTGACACAGCCTTCATACATATAGAATAGGTGCCTGGAAAGTGTTTGCCTAATTATTGCATGAATGAAGCAAGTAAAGGGAGGCGGTTGATCTCTGTAACAACTTGTGAGATAGGTGCCATAGTACTCTGCCAATTTAGAGATGGGGACACCGAGGACTAAGGAGACTGGATGTGGTCACCATCAGGAGAAGAAGCAGGTGGTTGGCTAATGAGGACTAGAATCTCGGCTCCTTCCCTGCCTGGGTCTTCCATAGGAGGAGGGGGGCGAGGAGCAGGGTCCCCAAAACTGGTCTGGTAAATACAGGACTTTATCTCCAAGGCTGTTTAAAAATGCTCCCACTCCTTTCTCACTTGCCAAGGCTCAAGAAACTGCGCTCAGATTCGGGGGCAGGGATGTGGAACCTGGGCTGTGAGGACGTCCTCCTTACTGTCACGTTTATTCACCCTCTGCGTCTTATGGGGTCCCCCTGCCCGTGCTCACCTTGCCAAACCTCTGCCCCACACACCTACCAGCTGCACCGAGCAACGTCGCGTCTGGCTGCCGGTCTCTAGGGAAGGAGGTTGGGCCCGTTGCTAAGGGGCCTAACCATCCGGCTCCGTGGGGCCGGAGCTTCCGTTGGAACCTCCAAGTGCACTGGTCTCCCCCGCACCCTCCTCGACTTGGTTCCTCCTTCCTCACTTGTTGCTTCCCCTTCCTGGACCTGGGCCACCTCGGAGCGGTGGGAAAGTGTCAGCCCTCTAGGCTCTCAGATCCAGGCCCCACAGTCCTTCTTCCCTCCCAGACTCTTTTAGAATAACAGACAATAGAGCCGAATGCAGTGAGAGAACTTTGAGTGAATCCTGTTTGTTTTTTTTTAAGTTATGTAAATAATTTGGGGAGAATAATAGGGGAAATTTACAAACTGGAAATTTGCCTTTAAGCCACAGCTGCAGGACCAGTGGTCAGGTTATTGCTGAAAGGGTGGCTTCTGGTTCTCTCCAGGGGCTCAGCGGAACAGCCACCGGTGACAACTCCTCCGCCGGCACCTCCTCAAGGAGGGCAGTGGGTACGCCTGCGCCCCCTCCCTAGTTTCAGGCATCCCATTGCTCCAGTGACCTTGCATGGATTCAGGCTTTTGTCCTCCTGCCTGTCCTGGATATTAAATTATATTTAATTTTCTTAGATGTGATAATGGTATTGTGGTTATACAGGAGACTGTCCTTGTCTTAGCTGATGTGGACTGAAAATTTTCAGGACAAATGTCATGATGTCTTCTGCTGCGATTTCCCTTTCAAGCAGTTCTGCAAAATTGATATCTAGGTAAGTATAGGTAGGTCCTGGCCAGGTAGCTCACTTGGTGACAGCATCATCCAGATATGACAAAGTTGGGGGTTTGATCCCTGGTCAGGGCACATACAAGAATTAACCAATGAATGCATAAAGTGGAACAATAGATCAGTGTATCTCTCTCTCAAATCAATAAAATTTTTAAAAAAGTATAGTTAGGAGATAAAGCAAAAGTGGTCCAACACTAACAATTAAGGGATCTGAAGGTTTACAGATGTCCACCCTACCAGTCTTTCAATTTCTCTGTAAGGAAAAGAGGCAGGTTACAAACCAAAAGAAAATTTAAAAATCACCCCACCTTAACCTGAGAACCCCTGCCCAGAACCTTCTCAGAATTGGCCCCATTTTATAGGTGGAGAAACTGAGGCTTGGTAAGACAGGTTGGTATTAGAAGAGGTAGTAGGACCTTGCTCATTACATAAATGTCCTATTTTATTTGACATTTTAGTAATGCTGGCTTGGTGCTGGGCCTGTGCTGGGCACTAAGTGCCCATATTTGAACTGGGCCCTGTCCCTACCATAAAATGTCTGTTCAGTTGGAGAGCCAGAGAGGCTAGGCCTCAGGAACTCAGAGGGAGACGGTGATTCAGCCTTTGCACAGGCTTCTGCTTCCTCTGTCCAGAACGTCTCTCTACACCAACTCCCACTCCTGGCCAACTCCCTTCCATCCTTCAAGACCCTATGCTGGTGCAACCTTTCCTGAGCCCCAACCATGGTTTTATTTGCTTTTCTTGTTGGCATTCACATGGTAGGTACTCAGTATGCACTGTGGGAGGAAGGAAGGAGGGTGAAGAGGATTGGAAGCAAGGGTGGCTATAGCTCTTCCAGGGGACAGAGACCCCCAAAGTCCTGTTTTGGGCAGCCTGACTCCTGTGGATCTGGGGTTAGGCTGTGTACCCCACTCAACCTGTGGACAGGTACTTGCTTCCCTGCTTTTGTCTGACACTTCCCGTATTGGGTACAGCTGTCCAAAAAGCTGCAGTACCCATCCAGTTGCCAGGGCAACATCAGCCCATGGTTGAACGTCAGGGATGACAGGGGCAGAGTGCTGATCCTGAAAAGTTGCCAAGCAACACAGTGGGTTGGTGACATCATGGGGGCCATGGCTGTTGGACATATAAACAGGCCACTGTAGAGAGGATCCACTCTCAGGAGGTTCAGCTCACAGGGTCACTCACCCTCTACTGTGCAATGGTTACTGTTATGTTCCTGAGCTGGCAGGTAGATTTGAGTAGTGGGGACCAGGGAGGGGCTGCTTTTCTCAGCAGCCCTGGCAGCTCCACCTTGTACCTCCACATGTGTGGACAGTGGATGTGACTGCCTCCTTCTTTCCCTGGCAGGAGACTGTGGCTCAGTCTGGGTCTCAGGTGCCCACCCTCTAAAGCCCCCATCTTCTTCAATGCTTGGGCATTGGATCAGGCTCTGGTGTCCCTGCCCTGCCCTAGAGGCCACCATATCTACTTGTTCCCTGGGAGAAGAACAAGGGGCTGAGCCATGAAACCACCCTGAGCTCCTTGCCCCTCCTGTGACGGTAGAGCAGTCTCTTGCCCTGTATGGGCTAGAAAGGTCAGATTTACTCTTGTTGAAATGAGGGAAGACTAGGTTTCTGCCAGTGCTTGTAGGGGTGCAGTTCTCTGCCCATCTCTGGTGGCCCGGAAGCTCAGGACTTTGGCAGACAGACTGCTTAGGGTGCCCTGCCCCAGACCATGCCTTTCAGGCAAGGGGTGTGAGGGCATCACAGACCTGTGCTCCCCGTGCCTTCTTGCTGGCAGTGCTGAGGCAGGAGCACTGCTTCGCCGACTGCAGAGATGAAAGGCCCCATGTGAATGCGAGATAGAACAGACCCTTCACATGGCTGGCCAACTGGAACAGAGAGCAACAGACATCCAGGTGGGGTGGTTGGAGCTACCTGCTCTCTGCCTGCCCCCAGCCAGCCTCTTGGGCCCCCAGGATCTCTCTCTGGGTTGCTAGGCCAGGGGCTCTGAGCTGCCGCCAAGTGAAACCAAGTCATAGGCATGAGGGGTGTCAGAGAGGATGGAGTGAGGTCTGGAATTCACCCTCTCCCCCTGCCTCCCCAGCCCTCCCCCGCTCTGCCATTGGCCAGCTGGCCTCAGCAGCTCTGATGAGAATATTTTTGATGGATAAAAATGGAGACAAATTCTCCTTTGATCCACGTGGCCTGCTTGACAGCCTAGATCACAAGAAGGAGGAGTAGGATTGAGAACCACTGGCCTATGGATGCTGAGTTCTCATTCCGGTCCTCAGCCAAAGCCCATTCCCACCTGTACTCATGTGGAACTTCCCATCTGGAATCTCCTCCCTCTTTCAGTTTTTCTACAACTTTCCATCCCATCCTAGGCTACATCTCTTCAGGAAGCCCACAGAACACATTCATATTCTCCTCAGGGGTCCCAGAGGACCATGGTTATTAGCACTTGGTAAGCAACCACACAGTGGTCACTGATGTGTCCCCCAACTGGAGAGTGAGCTTGAGCAACAGGACCAGGGGTTACTGCTTTTCCCACCAGCCCTGCCAATCCATCAGTCCTAGAAAGACCCTCAGGAAATGACCAGGAGGCGGAGCACCCGCATTGCTGCCACTACCTGGATATGGTGTCTGCTGATGGTGTCTGGAGATGGTGTCTCATGGTGTCTGCTGCATATGGCCCCTCTTCCCCAGTCCACCTCCCTCTGACCTGTAATTCCAGACCACGCCAGGGGACAGGGTCCAGGATGCTGAGGCTCTGCTCTTCAGAAGCAGCTGCAAGGAAAGGTTTCCCACCAGCCCCTACCTACTTGGGCCAAAGCTCCAGGTGACAGGTGACGTCTTCTGAAAGACATTTCCATGGGGCCCTGAGAAGCTGCACAGAGAGCTATTCATCATAATTAGGCTCTAAGTGCCTTTGATTTCCCTTCGACCCCAAGGACCTTGGGGAGCACTGGCTGAGTGGTCTCTTGGCAGTGAGTGGCCTCATCATCTCAGCTCTGCGCCCCACCAAGTACCTCTACCCCTGCACTCCAGGGATCCTAAGCTAACTGGGTCTGGGGGCCAAACTGCCATTCTGACCTTTTGCCCACCCCTAGACAGGTCCATGACAGGGCAGGAGGCATGGGTCCTGCTGCTAACTCACTAGGCAAGTCTCTTGCTAGGCCTCAGTTTTCCCATCTGCATGGTGGAGAATACAAACCTTGCCTAGCCCTGTACTGGGGCCACCTGTACAGAGTGACCTGAGGGCGCCAGAACTGTTACCCTGCCCCAACCTCCATATCTGACAAAAGCATCGCCCTCACCAGATCTCTGTGATGGGGTGTGGTTTGTCCAAGAGAAGGAATTCCTCATTATCAGAGGTAAGGCAGCTGCAGTGGCCCACATACATTAGACAGGGGCATTCCAACCGCTAGGGCGGCAGCTGGAGCTGTCCGTCTCCTTGACAATCTGCTCCCTCACTCCAGGTCAGCAAACTGAGATGGTGAGAATGGAGGGAGCTCACCAAGGTTGCAGCAGAGTACTGTGGGAACATGGGGCTGTTCTGCAGGGTTTAGGAAGCAGCTTGAACGTGGGCCATGAGACAGAGACCAGTTGCCATTGGAATCTCCTTCCCATTCTAGGAGGGTGGCATTTGCCAGGGCCTCCCATTTCTCTTACCCGTTTCTTCCCCATCTGGTGGGCAGTGTCAGAGAGCCAGACACTGCTAGTTCCTAGAACAGTTTCCCCACCTGAACTGGACTGTCAGATCACCAGAGATCCCTCCAGGTCACCCTTTCACAGCATTCACTCTCTCTGTGGAAGGGTGGGTGGTGTCCCTGCCCTAGTGTCCTCTTCTTTCCCCCATAGCTTCCCTCAAGAACCTGGCACTGATGGGTCCCCTGTACAGTTCCTATATACTCTGAAGGGGCCTGTAGAAAATGTCATCTCTACCTCCAAGCTGTGACTTTTAATTGTGCAGGAGGGTATCAGGTCTCCAGGTGGTCTAACAGAGGTGGGCCTGAGACAACCCCTTCCCTCTTCTCTTCACAACCTACCTGCCCACCCTGAACCAGCTCTGGGGACATCCCAAGCAAAGGGAAGCTTAGTCTTGGAGGCCCCAAGGGAGGGAATGGCTGCTCCCATCTTACAGGTCAGGAGACTGAGGCCCTGAAGTACAGACCTTGTCAAGGGCACAGGCACACACACTGCTGGCCAGGTAGAGCTGGCTTGGCAGCTGGACCTTCTGCTCTGGACTGGGGTCATCCCCAGCTTCCTCTACTGGTTCCACAGCCCCTCTTGGCTGGCCTTCAAAGCAGGCAGCTGTGTGTGAGGATGGGCAGGGATTGCCTTAGGGAGGGCACCCGGGCTGGGGAGCAGGTGTGGTGTGTGTGGGGGTAGCAGGTGCAGGATAATGGGGCCACCAGGGATGCCCAGGGAGCAGGTGCTGTCGTGGAGGGGGTGAGGTTGTCATTGTATGCCTAGCTCTGGAGGGGGTGAAACGGCCCCTGGGCCACCCGGGCTGATGCTCAGAGGTCGTCCAGATGCCTGGGCTCAGGCATGCAGCCAAGCCCCTCCCCTGGGTCCCAGCAACCGCCAGGTTGTCATGACAACAAACACTTTCATCCCTGTCCTTTTGTCTGGTCATGGTCGAGCTTTTGTGGACAAGACATAGTTGGGGGTATGGAGAAGGGGGCCTTGCCTGAGGACACACTCAGCAGGGGGGGAGCTGTGAGCTGCAGCAGAGGGGGCTGGAGGGCAGGTGAAAGAAAACTGGAGAGACCAAAAAGGCTGGGCTTTGCTGGCCACTGACCCCTGCAGCTTCCTTTTCCAGTGGCTGACCACAGCTTCAGGGCTGGGTCTGCCAGCCTAGGAGTGGCCTGGCGCCCAGGCCCTCCTGTCTTTTCTGAACCTCATTTTTCCTCCTGTGAGTGGAGCTGTGGACAGCCCCTCTCCCCTGGTGCCCTGTGGCTCTGGAACATGAAAGAGCATGGGCCAAACTGGAGTTTGATAACTCTCCTGTACAACAGGGGAAACTGAAGCACAGAGCAAAGCTGGGCCTTGGCCTGGATTACACCACAGTAAACAAATGGCAGAGTCAGGCCTGCAGGGACCCAGGACCTCAAGGCATCAGACCTACAAAGCAAATGCAAATCAAGCCCCAAGGTCATCCCTCCTTCTGACACCCCCACGGGGAGGTGGGGGTGGAGGGGTTGGGGGGGAGGGGGAACCTAGTCTGCTCCGAGTGAGCTTCAGCAGGTTCTGCCACCATCCATGGTATCTGGGGCTCTGCAGGTCCCTCAGGCTTAGGACAGACTCCCAATTCATGGACAGACAACAGATATGATGGGCTCTGGTGACATGCCCCAGAGGTGCCTCCAGGCAGACAGTTCAGTCGGGGTGGGTCTGCATTCCCCCTTCTCAGCCACCACTGGTCCCCCTGAATGAGACCTGAGAAGCAGGGGGCCACAAGGAAGGGTCTGGGGCTGCACCTGTAACTGGAGGAAATGGTGAGCTGAGAACCAATTTAAACAACAGGGCAGGTCCCACTTTGAAACACAGCTCGGCCATCTCAAGAAAATGTCACTTCCTCTTCCTCACAAACATCTCCCTCTGGGATTAGCTCTGCACCTGCGCTTGATGTCAGAGGTGGGAAGCAGTGGGGTCTTGTACTTGAGGCCAACAGATGGATGCAGGGCCTGGGCTGAGGCTGCACCACTGGGCAGCTCATGCCTGGAGAAGGACAGTGTCCACCTCTGTAGTTATTCACTCTTGTTATGGGTGAATAACCCATTACTGAGGAGTTAACCTGTGTTCATGAGGTTTATACACATCATGTCATTTAATCCTCACACCAGCCCAGACAGCTTAAGCTGTCTTGGGAAAAGCAGATCAGCAGACCGACCTGAGGGGTAGGGAAGGGTAGGAAGCAGAGCTGAGACCACTGGTAGACTCTGGGGATTTTAGCTGAGGGGAAAACTTTTTATAAAGACCCAAGTGAAGGCTTCACAGGTGGCAGGGAACTCCCTGTTATGAGAGACATGCGAACTCTCCGGGGTGCCTGTCATTCAAGCACCCGAATGGAAATGGAGTACCTGTCCAGAGCATGTAAGACCCTAGGGTATCGATCCCAGCCCCCCTTCAGTCCTGGAGAGTACAGAGAAGGCAACACCCTCCCCCCTACCTAGGAAGGGGCTGAAGGACAGAGTAGGGACACTCTGCCCAGAACTATCACCCTATTACCCTGTCTCCAGGGTAATACCCTGTCTCCTTTCACTTTCTGAGATGTCTCTCTTAGTGACAAACCTGAGGAATGGGGACAGAGTACAGGTGGGAACACAAAGCTGGGAGTAAGCACCCCAAATTTTGTATCCTAGGCACTTCACTCCCCTCACCCCGGTCCCAGCCATGGGGGAATGTCTCAGAGCCCAGCTGCACTCCCAAGGCTCCTCCCTAGGGGGCTGACACCAGCTCTGCTGCACATCCCTCACGCTCAGCCACTCCTCTCCAGATCCACAGACGCAGCCTTGGCCTCTTAGCTGCCAGTCACCAGTACATTTTCCACCCAGCAGCCCTGCTTAGACTCCTCCTGGTCCCTCAGTCCTGCCTGATTTGGCTCCTCATTTCCCCCACTTGGCACCTCATGCTGTCCTCTGACCAGAGGGAGGCCCACTTAGTTCCTGTCATATACCAGGGGCCTGCCCTCCTTGCTCAGATCATATTTGCTGCAGCCCAGAGACATCTTTCCTCCCAGGTCTGGGTTAAGCACCCCTGTGCTCCCATAGCCATGACAAAACTGTGTGTCTGCCTCCTCAGACAGACAAAAGGCACCATGTGGCAGGGTCCAACCTGTTTCACCCAGCCCTGGTCCTGGCCTGGCACGGAGGAGATGCTCAGTGAGTGACAGCTGAATGGATGAATGGATAAATGAATGGGAGTGTGACCAAGGCTGGGAGGACTGTCCCACACCCTGAGGTCAGCTGGGTGCAGAAGCTGAGGTAGGAAGTGGGTTTGGGGAGATGTCTGGGGCAAGATACTGACTGGGCCAGCAGGTTCCTGGCAGAGGCCCCAGGCATGTGAGGTCTCAACTCACCCACTGCCGCTAAGTCCCCTATTTCCTTTCAGCAAAGTCCTTTTACAGTCTTTCTGAGGATCACCATGTGATGTGAGGGAATCTGAAGTTCCAGCCATGGTGTGCCCACTCTGTTCAGCCAGAGGGGAAAGACGCCTGTTGGTGGCTCTGTACAACCCCACACCCCTGCCCCTGACACCCGGACAGAGAGGGAACACATTTGAGAGTGCAGTAGGTTTTCCTGGGCCTGGCTGACCTTGAACCTCCAGCTACTGTTCATTCTCCATGGGTGGTCCCTGGCCTGCTTGGATGCTACATGCCCCTCCCAGCTGAGTGGCAGTCTCCTGAACTCCCTGGCAGGCTTCCAGAACTCGGGGGAAGCCACTGCCTTTGCCACCACCATTACTGTCTCTGCCACCACCGGCTTCTGTGAAAATGCAATTACAGCAAACAGCCGCTGCCTCACTTGAGCCGCGCCATTCACACCTGGAACTAATTAACTTAATTAGGTCCTAATGAGCTACACTGGTTAGAAGGCCTATTTTTACTTAATTATCCCCTAATGTGCTTGCATGGAGGAGTGTAGGTCCTGGAGGATGGCCTTGGCAGTGGCCCTGGCAGCCATCTCCTCTCCCTGTAGAAAGGATCCCCAGGAGTGGTGCCTGTCTGCCAGGAAGGAGTAGGCCCCAAAGAGCTGAGAGCCTTGGAGCGGGGGTGTGTGTGTGTGTGTGTGTGTGTGTGTGTGTGTGTGTGTGGCCAGAGCCAAGGGCCATACCTATGGGAACAGCATCCCACCACCCTAGCCAACCCCATCATTCTGGCTGCTGTGCTGAGAGCATGGCAGCCTGGCTTTGGATTCACAGACCTCTCACAGGGGAGGGCTGGGCTCAGAGAGTTATTCCTCCAACTGTCTCTGATGGGGAACCAGGCTCAGAGAAGTAAGGGGCTTGCCTGAGAACACACAGCTAACTTGTGGTGAAGGAGGTCTTCAGACCCTATGAAGGAGACTTTTAAGCCAATAGGGTCCTGTCAGGATGGGGTCTAGCCCTTTCCAACACTGGGCCAGGTTAGGGTGGGCAGAGGATCACTTGGACAGCTGGCCTCCAGGATTTCCATGACAACACATTCTACTCCTAGCTGGATCTTGGCTGAGAAAAGCCAAGTTTGTCTAATCAACTGTCTAGCTTTGGGGCAGGGTGAGGTGGTCTTGGCTCACTCAGCAGATATAAGGGAGGCATTTTGACCGGGTCCTTTCTGATTGGCCCCTGCCTTGGCCCTTGCCTTGGCCCTGCTAGGCCAGGGCGGGGGTGGGGGCAGGTGTCTTTATTTATCTATTTGATTTAATCTTTATCGTGTTATTTTTTTCCCCCATTACCAGTTAGTGCCCTTATACTCCTCCCCCCCACCCCAGCTACTGGGGGCCTTTAGATTATTTGGTTCCTTTGATCTCTGGGTTCCTCAGGCTGGAGGGGCACTTTGGCTCTTGTGTGTATTTTAAAGATGGAGCAGCCCTCTCTTGGAAACTCCAGGCTTAAATCTGACAACTGTTTCCTTGGTTCCTCCAGCCCAATCTGGCCCTCAATTTCCTTCTCACCAGCCAGCCATCTCCAGCATTCTCCTCTTCTGAAAACCACACCATTCATCGATATGCTTAAGCCAGGAACTGAAGAGTCACCCTCGTCAACCCTCTCTTACACCCCATAGCCAACTGTTGGGAGTCCTGATAGTCCTGCTTCCAAACAGCTTCCCCAGATGCTAACCTCCCACCACCTCTCAGCAAGCACCCCAGTTTTGGCCACCATCATCTCCCATTCAGATAGCCCTGCCCTGGTCTCCCGGCCTCCACAATCCAGTCTCCATACAGCTGCCACAATGGCTTTTGAAAATCACTTCCAGACTTCCGGCCAAGATGGAGGTGTAGGCAGACACACTGTGCCTCTTCTCACAACCAAAATTAAGGACAACAAAGATTTAGAAACAAGAAAACAACCCCAACTCAGAAAATCAAACTGTTTGGAAGTCCAACAACCATTCATCCAGACCGGTAAGAGGGGGGAGTCACAGCAGGAAAAAGCGGAGGTGCGGACCAGGCACGCAGGCAGCAGCGGCAGGCAGCCCCCAGGTGCACAGGCAGCGACTAGCAGACCCTGGGCACCAGGCGGCAACTGTGCAGAACCAGTGAGGCCGCACAAGGCAGCTGGCTGACCGGGTGGTCCCACATTCACGCGCAGATAATCCAGGCAAAGGGGAAGCGGTGAAAGGAACTGGAATCCGAGAGTGAGCAAAGCAAGCGCCATTGTCTCCTCTCGGACCCTGCCCCCACATATGGCATCACTACCCAGCGACTGGGCTGTCCCGCCCTGGGGAACACCTAAGGCTCCACCCCTCACTACGTAACAGCCGCAACTAGACCAAACAACAACAACAACAAAAACCAGAAATGAAAATGGCTCAAACTGGAGAACAAATCAAAGCCCCAGAGCCAATTTATCTAAGCAATGAAGAGATTGCCAACCTATCAGATGCACAATTCAAAACCCTGGTGATCAGGATGCTTATAGAATTGGTTGATTTTGCTCACAAATTAGATGAAAAAATGAAGGCTACAATAAGTGAAATGAAGAAAGCTACATGGGGAACCAGCAGAGATGGGAGGAAAACTGGGACTCAAATCAACAGAGTGGACCAGAAGGAAGAAAGAAACAACCAAACAAAAAACAAGGAAGAAACAAGAATTCAAAAAAATGAGGAGAGGCTTAGGAACCTCCAGGACATCTTTAAACATCCCAACATCCGAATTATAGGGGTACCAGAAGGGGAAGAAGAGCAACCAGTAGAAAACTCATTTGAACAAATAATAAAGGAGAACTTCCCAAATCTGGCAAAGGAAATAGACCTCCAGGAAGTCCAGGAAGCTCAGAGAGTCCCAAAGAAGTTGGACCCAAGGAGGAACACACCAAGGCACATCATAATTACATTAGCCAAGATTCAAATGAAGGAGAGAATTCTAGAAGCAGCAAGGGATAAGGGGACAGTCACCTACAAAGGAGTTCCAATCAGATTGTCAGTGGATTTCTCAAAAGAGACCTTACAGGCAAGAAGAGGCTGGAAAGAGGTATTCCAAGTCATGAAAATCAAAGACCTACATCCAAGATTGCTCTATCCAGCAAAGCTGTCATTTAGAATGGAAGGGAAGATAAAGTGCTTCTCAGATAAGGACAAGTTAAAGGAGTTCATCATCACCAAGCCCTTATTATATGAAATGTTAAAGGGATTTATCTAAGAAAAAGAAGATTAAAAATATGAACAGTAAAAAGACAGCAAACTCACAGGTATTAACAACCAGACCTAAAACAAAAGCCAACTAAGCAAACCACTACAACAGGAGCAGAAACACAGAAATGGAAATCACATGGAGGGTTAGCAATAGGGGAGTGGGAAGAGGAGAGAGGGGGACAAGTTACATAGAACAAGTAGCATAGACAGTGGGTAGAAAATAGACAGGGGAAGGGCAAGAATAGTGTGGGAAATGTAGAAGCTAAAGAACTTATGACACATGGGCATGAACTAAAGGTGGGAATGTGGGTGGGAGGGGGTGTGCAGGGTGGAGGGTAATGAAGGGGGGAAAATGGGACAACTGTAATAGCATAATCAATAAAATATAATAAAAATAGAAAAATTAAAATCACTTCCAGTTCAAAACCTTCCAATGTCTTCCTGTCCCTTACAGAATAAGGCCCATGGGCCTTGCCTGACCTGCAGTGCCTACCTGCCTCTCTGGTCTCATCCCCTCCTTTCTCTTCTTTTGTCCCAGTCACATGGCTGCTCTTCAGTGTCCCTAAGGCTTCAGGGATTTTGTACTTGCTCCTTCTGCTTAGTATGCTCTCCCCCTGACCTCTAGCTCCCTCAGTGGCTTAAATGTCACTGCAGACTTCCCGGGCCCCACAGCTTAGTCTCCTTGCTTATCACCCTGTGAAGATCTTCTGCATGACGTTGTTCTTGTCTTCTTGTCTCCCACATCTACAGAATAAGCAACATCGGGCCACAGATTCATGTCATGGCCGCTACTGAATCCCTAGCCTAGTACACCATATGCCTGACACACAATAGGGACTTTTTGTTGAATGGATATTGAGGGAATGCCTTGACCTTCATTCAAACAGCCAGAGTCCCTGCCCCCTTCCTTGAGTTCCCCAGGGCCCACTCAAACACCTCACCTTTGAGTATGGTATCCCCACATCCTTCTCTGGCCTCCCGGCCTCTGCTCACACTGTCCTACCACCTGAAATGCTCCTTTCTCCATCAGCTGTGGGCTGAAACCCCTGCCTTTCCAGGCCCCATGGTGCTGATTCTGACCAATCAGGGAGAGGGTGGGGACCTCTGCCTGTTTGAACATATGTGCTTGTCTTGGCTCTTGGCCTTGGCACTTCCTGGCATTTATCTCTGCCTATCCTTTGGAGGAGACTCCTTGGGCACGAGTCTGTCTAGAACCTGAGGCCATAGGCCCCTGAAGGCAGTGACCCTCACCTCTGCTTGCCTATCACTCCCCATCACTGATCCTGCAGCCAGGCCCAAGGTGGCTGGCCCATAGTCAGTGATTAGCAAACAAGTCAGCCTATTCTGACCACGTGGCTCTAGACCTGGGGAAGGGCTCAGATAAGAGTGGGATCCAGCTAGCTGGGGGTATGGAGTATAAGAGGGAGCACTACTGAGTGGGAAGGTCAGAGCCCAGGCCTCCCAGACAGGAGACAGGGGTTACCCAGTTCAGAAGGGCAAGGGATGCAGACTGGGGCACGCAGAATTGCCAGTCAGTGCTGTCGCCCCCCTAACCCTCAGGGAGGGCTCAAGTGAGACACAAAAGTGATAGACAGCCCTGGCCAGTGTGGCTCACTTGATTGGAGCATCATCCCATAAACTGAAAGCTCAAAGGTCCCATTCCTGGTCAGGGCACATGCCTTGGTTGTGGGTTCAGTCTCTGGTTGGGACCTGGTCAGGGTGTGTGCGAGAGGCCATTAATCACTGTTTCTCTCTTGCATCAATGTTTCGCTCCCTCTCTCCCTCCCTCCCTTCCCCTCTCTTTAAAATCAATAAGTATGTCCTTGGGTGAGGATAATAAAATTTTTCTTAAAGGATGGATAACTATGATAATATAATTTGGAGGCAGGGAAGATAGATGTCCAGTTCTTTGGGTCCCATTTCTCATGGGTTCTGGACAGAACCAGGACATCGGAGACTATGGATCATAGACTCTCTTTTCACATAGGAAAACTGAGGCCTGGGGGAAGGGATCCACCCTGGTGGCCCAGCCATGCAGGGAGCAGTGTTGCTGAGGGTTGATACCAGTTTTAACACACCTCTTAGAAGCCTTGGTGCCTCAGTTTCCCCACCTGCACAGTGGTGGCAGTGACTCCCATCTTCTTTCAATCCCTGCAGCCGTTTCCCTCAAAGCTGTGAGGTTCACTGACGGGAAGGCTATGGATGGTCTACAAGGGTCAGGACCCTGCCTTTCAGTTTTGTTGAAGCTGGTAAGAAGAAGGGTAGAGAAGGCTGAGTGAGCAGGAATCTGGAGACCACTTCGCCTTCTCCCCACAGTGATTCCAAAGGTGGCCCTGCTCCCTCCACGGGGACAGGAGACTTCCCTAAAGTTGAGGGTGACTTGCCTGGGCTTGAGGTATCTCTTGACACATTGGCTGACTTTCAGGGTCAGCACTACCATTCTATCACATTTCTTGACCAGAGCCTCAGTTTCCCTACTAGTCCAATAAGTAGTCATCCCAAACCTTCCAGTCTGTGGCCTTGTAGGGCCACCATGAAGGGCCAGTGACTCTTGAGAGCAGCAAAGCCCTGAAGAGACCGCCTGCTAATAGGGGCAGAGAACCTAGAGAACTCAGGCCCCCAGCCTCAGCCACCCTAGCTAAGCCAGGGCCCCTGCCCTGCCCCGGGGTTGTGGGGGGTGGCAATGCCCATATGGGATGGGAGAGGCCTTGTTAGGGACTCCATCAGCCCTGGAAACTGCCTTTCTGTCCCCAGTGACTCTCCTGTCCTAGACTGGCTGTCAGCTGCCAGCAGTCACCCCACTTATACGTACACACAGTGGCTGCTTCTACCTCCCTCCTAACAGGGGCAGCTGCTGCAGCCTCCACGCTGGAACCAAAATTGAATGAGCATTTTCACAATGTCGCCTCCCACTGATGGCTCCTAATTGCATGTTGAAGCCGTGTGATGGAGCCCAGTTACACTAATTATGTCATTACCCTAATCAAGTAAATACTGTATGTGCTAATTGGCTGAAATCTGTTCAGGGGGATGGGCAGGGGGAGAGGAGGCCAGTGTCCCCTGGGTTGTCACAGGGATGGGTTGGGGTAACAGATGGAGGGAGGGAGGATGAAGAAGGATTAGTCGGGACTTCTCCCTTAGTTCAGCAGGTCCTGTGGTCAACCAGATGAACACCCTTGGCCACTGCCCTGGACAGGGGAGGAAGCAGCTGAGGTGCTGAACAGGTGGTCAGACACCCAAGTTGGAGGTCTGCCTTTACCCTGACAGGCTTGTGGTCTTGAACAAACCTTTCCTCTCTCAAGTGGGTCCCCTTGCTCACCCTCCCTCCCCTCACCTCAGCCAGCCCAGAGCCTATGGACTCTCAGACATACTGGGCACAGCAGCATCAGAAGGACTCTATTCTGGCAGGGCTAATTGAGCCACTGTCATTCATCTATGGAACATCAGTTACATATCCTGCTCAGGGGGATAGGAGGGGAAAAGGCTAATGACCGGAGCAAAGCCCTAGGGCCTGGGGCAACATCAGTGTGAACCAGCAAAAGAAACAAGCAGGGCTGGCACTCCCCAGAAGCCACATGAGGTGGGATGATCAGAGGAAGTCTGGAGGACTTCCTGAAGCAGGAGACTTCACCTATAAGTAAAGAGGAGATCAGGGCTTCAGAGCTCAGGTCATCATTCCAGGTATGATTTTTAAATGAAAAACTTCTTAACCATCATCTTCAGGGGGTGGGTCGGAAGGGATAAGAGAGCTGCCTTCTGAAGGACAGAATCCAGATGGGACTCCAACCCATTTGGGGGAACTGGAGGACACAGAGGAATGCCGGCCCTGTGTCAGGAAATATTATATAAGCTGCAGTATGACTAGAGCCTCCATCCTGTCCTCTCTGAGCTGATCAGTGTGGACCAGCTGTCAAGCAGTGCCCCCCCACCCCCCGTCCCTGCCCTGTCTCTCACTGGTTTGTGGGGAGGGTCCCAAACATAAGAGGTCAAGCCCTCGGCACTGTGACTGGGGACTCCAGGAACTGGGTCTTCTGACGCCCACTCAGGGCTGGGCAGTGCCCAGTCTCCCAAGTGTGCCCAGGGACCACCGTGTAAGCATTCCTGCTCTCTCAGCTCCATCTGCTGCCATCTCTGTAGACATATGCTGCAGCTCCACACCCGGCAAACACCACATGCTCACTTAGGTGGGCACTAGCTCCCTGCCTCCCAGGTTGGGGGAGAGAAAAAAAATGACGGATATGGGACCTAGATCTGAACCTGCCCAACTTCCTAGGTGTCCTTGGCCAAGCCCGTCCAGTTCCTAGGCCTCAGGCTCCCAACAGATGATGTGCACTCATTCGTTGCCTGTCCCAGGCCTTCATTCATTCCACACCACGTGGTCTGGGCTCCCGTAGGCTGGCTCTAGGACATGGAAACAGATAAGAAACCATCTTCAGCTGTGATGTCTGCAACTTACTCTCAAATGGCTCAGGAAAAAAATTATGTATGACTGTACACACACACCACACAGCAAATGTGTGTGTGTTTGCAGAGAGAGGGAGGAAGCAAGTGAGGCAAAATATTGATAGTTGAATATGGCTAACAGGTATATTGGGTGTCATATTATTCTTATTCTGACAACTTTCCTGTAAGTTTAAAATTATTTATAAATAGAAAGTAGAAGAAGGAAGTGAGAAAAGAAGGGAGGAAAGTCCTTTGCTTTCATAGGTTTCCAGGCTACAGAAGGAGGCAGCTGGTCCTGTGGCAGCTGGGTTGATGTGTCCCTGCTTGGTAGGCCCAGAGGTCTTCCCTGAGGAGGCGGTAGGGAGTTGGGCTAGGCAGAGTCCAAGGAGAATATAGCAGGGTGGGATGGGGGCTGACTTTCTCCCCCTCTCCCTGTCACAGCGCTAGGCTCCACCCATGGCTCGCTCCCCTTCTCCTGCTCTCCAGAGACTATAAGTACTCTGGAATTTGTACGAGGAGTCTCCAGTGGGGCAATAAGAGAACTTGTCTTAGTCAGAGGCTTAGTAAGTTCTCCTGTACCTCTGAGCATGAGAGGAGACTGGACTAGCTCAGGGCACTGCGCCCTGGAGTAGAAAGGGATGAGGCAGCTACGGGCAAGGCCACCCCACCTCCTCTGCCCCCACCAGTGCTAACACAGACCTGCGCCCAGCTGCCCAGGCTGACTGACCCAGTGCCTCTGCCTGTCACAGCAGTGCCCAGCAGCAGGAGGGCAGCTGTGGGGAAGGGGTTCATTATCCCATCCTTCATTAGGTCTGCATTAGGCAGCCCAAGAACTGTGTGGTGTGTGTTTGGGGGCTTTGCTTTAGATGGGCTTGTTAAGGGGCTGCAGCTCTAGGTCCACCCCTTGCAGCCTCCTTTCCACCTCATCCTCTCCCTATGCCTGCTTCCCCACTCCTTTTATTCTCCTCTTCTTGCCCATGGCACTCACCAGCCTTTCCTACTCCCTTGGGGCATCAAATGCTCTTCCCTAAAAGGGGATTTCCCGTACCCAGTTCTCAGTCCAGCTTCAGACACCATCAACCGACCCCTCCCCCAAGAAGACAGTGACACCAGCATCCTGATGTGTGGTCACTCCCGATGTGTTCCCAGCTCTCACAGAATGAAGATCCCTGCCCCTCTCACAGCCCAGCCCCTGTCCCCTTGACCTCAGGCTGCCGCTTCAGAGCCTGGACTGCCCCAGAGTGGATCTGCCCTCCATTCAGAAGACTGTCTAGGATGCTCCACGCTGCAGCACCCAGAGGTCAACAGAGGCCAGCAGAGGCCGATTCCTTCATTCAGACACCTTTGTTCTTCTCCTGCCTTTGTCCCTGGCCCCTGTCCTTCCAGCCAGTCCACCAGCCCAGGGTCTTACTGCTGGCCTGGCTGCTCACCTCTCTCTGCCATTCCCCTTCATGGTCTTTTGTCCACTCTAGTGCTAGAGCCTGGCATGGGACAGTGGTGGGGTGGCTCTGCCCAACCAGCCCAGCCCAGCCCCCAGCCCAACTGCCTGCCCCCTGCAGCCCTGCCTCTCACCCCTCCCTCTCCTGCCCACGCCCCCTTACTTGCCCTGGGTCTGCCCCTCTAACAATGTCTCCTCTCTGGGTCTGGCCCCTCACTTCCTCTCCTCTTTCCCAATTGCCTCATCCCTCTGTTCTTGGCCCTTCTGTCCCTGGGAGTCACGCTTTATCTCTTGCACACGTTCTCTGCCCCTCCCTCTTCTCTCTCATCCTCTCCTGTCTCTCCCCCTCCAGCTTCCACTCCTTTGCCTGCTCACTCACCCTCTCCCTCTCCCGCTGCCCCCCTCTTTCTCCCCCACCTCTTTGTTTCAGCTGAGAACCAGCTCCTCGGGACAGTTCCCACACCGCAGTGCCTCTGGTGAGGAGAGAGCGCCACAGAGGTGAGCTGGGGGATCGGGACGCCAGGAGGGGAAGCCGGAGCTCTGGGGGGCAGGCAGGTGGGGAGAGTGGGCAGTCCAGCTGAGACACTGCTCTGCCCAGGGCGATGGGAGCCGCAGTCAGAGTGCCAGCTGCAGATGCCCCAGTGGTCAGTAGGAGAGGAGGGCAGAGGGGTAGCCAGTTGGCCTGGGGTGGGGGGCTGGTGGGTGGGCAGAGCTTCTGGGGAGCTAACAGGCTCTGTACCTGCCCTGGTGCCTGGCTTCTGTGGGTGGTCCTGGGCTGAGGGAGACCCTCAGAGGGAACTGATTGGGTGGGCGGGGGCTGGGCTGCCTGGAACAGCTATTCCTCAAGGTTTGAGTGTATGCCCTGTCCTGGAGTCTGGAGCTCTGAACGCTGCCTCTGGCTGGGCTGTGGCGCTGTCAGTGGGGCTGTACCCCTACAGGTGCCTGTCCCTCGTTGAGGTTTTTGTTGTTGAACAGGGATGTGCTGGGCTGCTCCCGCTCCCCAGGTGTTGGGTGTAGGTGGAAGAGAGATCTGCCCCTGCCACAGGCTGGCTGCTTTCACCTCAAGCTGCCATCTACCAAACCCACAGAGCCACGTGAGGGGAGGGGAACTTCTCCCTCCCCTAGGGGTCTCTGATCAGCTTCCTCAAATAGGGTCCCTAGAACAGCTTTACCCAGATTGTTAAACAGTAGGGGTTCAGGCCAGAGCCCGAGTATTCTGGAGGTCAGTTTGCTGGGGTGAACTGAACTGGATAGGTTGGAATGATTGGGCTGGGAGACAGGTGGAGACAGAGCCCCGGCTCTTGAGTGAGGCTACAAGTGTAATTGTTGGAGATAGCTCAGGGCTGGGAGGAGAGCCGGAGACATGGAAGCTGGGACAGGTGGGTGGGAAGGGGCTGCAGCCACTGCCAGGAGCCCTGCCCTCCTCTGGGGATGGAACAGTGGAGCTAGATGAGGACAGTGTGTTGCTCACCTTTCCTCAGAGAAGTGAACAGGATGGCTCTACAGGCTGCCAGAGAAAAGCCAGGGTGTGGGGTTGGACAGGGGATAACTTCTCAATGGGTGCATCCTGGGGGGCCAGCCCCTAGCTATCTTTCAGGGCAGAACTAGGTCCCACAGTTCCCCAACCCTCAGGGAGTCAGCAGTGGACAAGATCATAGTAGGTAGTGATCCCATGGGGTAGAGCTGCTAAGGGCATCTGCCCCCCTAGGACTTGGGGCCTAACTCTCCCTCACCTTCTTCTCTGGCCAGAGCCTTCTCATCTGAGCAGGCAGCAACCCTCCCAGAGAAAGGAAGAATCAGAGCTGTGGGCATCGAGTTTCAAGGGCCAAGGCGGTCCATCCCTATCTCTCACGTGGCAGACTGCCTAAGCTATTGGTTTCCCCACCACTCAAGGTTTGTCAGCATCCCTTCACCCCTACACAACCCCTGTTTTCTCCAAGCACACACCAAATCCTCTCGCTCCCTCCACCCCAAAGATTTCTGGCCTGGGGTCAAGCCAGGTCTCCCTACCTGGGTCATGTCCCTCTCATGACCCACATTCAGAGGGATCATACTGCCCTATTTTCCTGAGGCACGAGGGGGGCTCTCTCCCGGACTGGGTCAACTTACTCTAGTTCCAACTGACCCTCATTGGCTCTGTGAGCTCCCATGGTGCTGTGCACCCCAGAAGCCATTAAAGACTCAAATACCACCCCCTGCTAGTGCCAGTCCAGTATGGAAGGGCAGTAGTCACTTGCTTGGCCTCAGTCAATAGCACCAATCCTCACTGGTTGTAAGCCTGGCCTTGCCTGGATGAAGGAGGCTTCCCTGAGCTGAGAGCTCCCTGAGTTTCTCCTTGGAAGAGGTCAGTTCCCTCTCCCTTTGTTTCATCCCTCCCTGAGTGCCTTACTGGCACAGGTTTCTTACCCAGACTTACTGGCTGCTGACACCTCCCCAGAGAGGTAAGCAGGATAAGGATGTTGTTCCCATTAGACAGAGGAGAAAAGTAAGGCCAGGATAAGGCCAGTGGTAAAAGACCTAGAACTTCAGACACCCTGGTGAGTGACTAGATGAGGACAAGGTACCTATGCTCACAAAAGTGTCCACCAGTTGCCCAGCTTCTCTGCCCCCCAAATCCTTAAGACTCTAACTGCATTCCCAGGGATAGAGGGGCTAGGTTACTCTGGGGTGGGGGTGTTGAGCCAGAGCTTCCAGCCTTGCTTCCAAAGTGAGCATTTTAAGGGTTTCCTAGGCTGCTGAAGGCTGCTAGGATGAAGCTGCAGAGAGGAGGTGGGAGGGGGTTCCTGAACCTGGTGATGTACCTCTTTCCCACCTGTGATACCTACTTCACTTTCTTGCATGCCCTATCCCCTACCCCTGCAGTAAGGAGGCCCTTGGCCTCAAAGTCCTAAAACAGCCTCCTGGCATCATGCCTTGCTAAAAACCCTCAAGAGGCTTGTCACCACTGTCAATATGAAGTCCCATCCCATCCCCTTGGCCAGACACACAAGGCCCTTTGCCAACTGGCCTCTGTCAACCTTTATGGCCTCCTGGCTCAACTTGCTTCACCTTGTCCCCAACAGTCTAATCACACCAAACTGTGTCCCTGTGCTGGGATGCAGCAGAGCACAGAGGAGAGGCTGGCTCAGCACCTGCATTTGGGTTCCAGTGGACACAGGCCTGCACACATCCCCGTGTCCACACAGACGCAGACACACGTATTTGTATAAAAGCCCACCACCCACCTGCATGTGGCTTCCTACCAAATCACATGCACAATGGAGCTGTGAAGTCTGAGCCGAGAAGGGTCTGACAAATCTGATTTATGGATCCCTAGAGACACCAAGTGTGGTCATGTCACCATCCTCAGGCCTGTGAGGAGCAGCAGGGAGACAGGAGTGGATCCTTGGTTCTGGCTAAGCCCTCACTCAGCCCTAGGGTCTCTGAACCCCAGCAGGTGGGCAGAGGATGGTCAAATAGGCCCCAACCAGGTTCTAATTCTGGTTCTGTGGCAGACTTGCTGGTAGCCTCAGACCAACCATCTTTCCTCTGTTTCTCCAGCTATAAAACAAAGGATTAGCTGACACCTAAGGGCTATCCAGGCTCACTGTTCAGCTGCTCTCAGTTCATGCCAATTTCAGAGAATGGAAGGGCTTGTGAGAGCAGCAGCAGCAGCAGTAGTCAAGGGTGCCAGGCACCCTACAAAAGCTCCAGTTGGGCCAGGAAGAGTCAGGAAAGGGAGGTGAAGTGGGCAGCAGGAATCTGAGCTGGGAGAGACAGAAGCCAAGAGCCATGAGATGGGAGCAATTATTATGACCCATACTTGACATTTACAGAGAAAATGAGTCCTATTGAACACTCACCATGCAGGTTTTATCTCATATTTTCATCTAGATTGAGGCCAAATATATTCTCTGTCATCTTCAGGGTACAAATGAGCAAATCTAATGGGTTAGGCTCAATCCAGCCCCTGGCCTCCCAGCCCCCACAGACACAGGGCAGAGGCCAAAGTAGCACAGGGGGAGCCTCTAGCAATAACCCCCCCGCACCCAATCCCTCAGCAGGTGTGTAAACAGTCATGTGCACAAGCAGCAGCTTATCTCTTGCATGGAGTATCTATGTATACACAAATGTGGATCCCCCCGTCGGCGGTATGCCTACACCCACACACACACACATGCACATGCTAGGGACATGGCAGACAGGTGTTCTGCCACAGCCCTGGCCCTCCTGTCCTGCTTCTGCCTGGCACTTAACCCCCAGTGCTAATACATGTGTTCCTGAGAGCAAGAACTGAAGCAGGCACAGGGCATATCTAGATGTTGCCCAAGGAGCACCAGCATACCAGCACTGCCGTGTGGGGACAATATCCCCTAACACTATGACCCCCCAACCCTAGTCAGCATTAACTATACACAGAACAGAAGGAACTGGTGCCTCAGAGGGGTATAAACTCTCCTATTTTCTAAACCTCTTTGGCCTCAGGGACCAGCTTACCTTGCTCACCTCCCTTTCAATCCCCAGCCTGCCTGATGTGACATCTCCAGTTCATGAACCACCTGCAAGCTGGGCTGTCAGAGCCCAAGTGGGGAAGGGAGTCTGTTTGTAGAGGGAGGGCATGCCAGCTCTGGCCCAGAGCCCCTCACATCTTCAGAAAGTAGGAGATGGCTAGGGTGGCCAGCAGAAGCAGCCCCAGGCCTCGCTGTTCTCTATGGCTTTTTATTCCTATGTGATTCTACTGCTCATTCATATAGGGATTGGAGCCGTGGCGCACGGCGGGGGCGGCCAGCGGAGGGCTTGGAAACAGCACGGAGGCCCAAAGAGAGCAGGGACAGTGGCGCATCCCGCTCTCAGCACAGGTTGCTGCCCTCCTCTGTTGCTTTTCTCCTCACTGGCTCTTTCCCTGCCATCTGTAATAGGGAGAGGCAGGGGGCTGCTGGACCTCATCACTGCTCTGGCCGACCATCACAGCAGTGGAGACCCCCATGGCAAGGCTGGTACCAGGAACACAATAGTATCCCAAGTAGTGGCTGAAGGAACTGGGGGTATTCAGACTGGGAAAAGAGCTGGCACAAGGAAACAAGGTCCAGAGTCCTATGTGGCTGGGGTGGCCCCTAGATAGAGGGCAGCCCAGCCTAAGAAGTTGTGTCTATGGCCAAGGGCTATCCAAGGCAGGAGGGATGTCCCTGGTGGGAGGTAGTAAGCAGTCACCCAGTGAGGCATATGGCGGAGGCTGGAGACCAGGGCAGGGATGCCACTGGGGAGTCACTGTTGGATGGGTGGCCAGTCCCTCCCAGACCCCACAGAGAGCAGTCCTTATGCCTGTCCTCCCTGGGGTCTCTGCTCACCTTCACTGAGTGTGTTGGGAGCCAGGCTCAATCCTCCCAGGATCCTGCTGAAATGAAACAAGTGCCAAGTGTGTTGTGGAGAGAGGGTGTGGGGAACTCCTATTGGGTCCCGGTGCTGTGGTGCAGCCCCACCTTCTCCCTCCCCAGCAGCTCCCTGCAGGTCCTTGCTCTGAAGGAGGATGCACTGAGACCCCGTAGAGTGGTCGTCCTTTTTATTTCCAGTCCTTCTTGCTTCACCCCACAGAGAAAATCAGTCTCAGGAGCTCAGCAGTGGTGCTGCTTAGGGGAATAGCAAACTGGCCAAGAGATTTGTCCTGGTCCTCAGAGGTACCTGCTGCTGTGGCTGAAAGTAGAGGCGGAAGAGATCCACCATCTTGCCAGTCTGATTTGAGGAACAGACATGAAACAGAGGCCCTGGGTGGGAGGTGTAAGAGCCAACCATGCAGCCAGGGCCAAGGAGGGGCCTTAAGGCCTGGTGAGACCCTGGAAACCAACTCTGGTCTGCCCCAGGACCCTACCCTGTAGGCTTCCTCTGGACTCCCAAAACATGACCTATGTCATCACCGTGGCTTCAGGAACAGGAAGTGGACATCCATGACATTGGTTCCTGTCAGCCCTGTGTACAGCAGATGGGCCCCACCTTGGAAGCGGTGGAAGAAGGTATGTGAGTCATTGTGGGCTAGAAAGGTGGCCACATCCAGGCCCTCAGCGGTGGCCTGGTGGGCAAGCTCAGGCATAATCCATGCCCCGGCTGCCTCTGTGGGCCCATCCTTCCCATCGGTGCCACCACTCAAAAACAGTACATCAACAGGCCCCAGTGGCCGTCGTCCCAGCTCTGTTGCAACACGCAGGGCCAGTTCCTGGTTCCGGCCACCTTTACCAGAGCCCTGCAATTGCACTGTGGGCTCTCCACCAGCCAGTATGCAGACGGGGCCCTTTGCCCCTGCCACAACCTCCAGAGCCTCCTTTAGCTGCAGGTCTGGGAGCTGAAGCTCAGCTGCCAGCTCATGGAGTTGTTCACCCTCCTTCATGGAGGCTCCAGTGCTGGGCAGACTAAGATGGGCTCCAGCTACTTGGGCCAGCAGCCCATAGAACTGGGCCACACTTTTTACGTTGCCCTGCATGGTTGCACTCAGCACCATGGCCCGGTATCCCAGCGCCTCAGCCTGCCGCTGGGCCTCAGCCAGTGCAAGTGCATTGGAGCCAATAATCACATTGAGGACGTGACCACAGCTGTGTGGCCCATGAGGGTCAGAGTCAGCCTCAGCCAGCACAGTTTTCACAGAACGTGGCAGGGCAGCACGGAGGCCATAGCGATTAAGGATGTGCAGGCAATCTTGTACGTTGTGGATGCTGGCTACAGTAGGGCCGCTGGCAATCACATCCACAGGGTCTCCCACCACATCTGAGAGAATCAGGCTTATCACCTGCAAAGGGGTCAAAGACACAAGGCTCAGATCTTCCTGATCCTCATCCCAGAGCTATGAGGACACACTGCATCCTAATCCTGTGTATCCACACACCTACACCATCCGGTACATTTCCTCACCCATTTATAACCTTTTTCAAGTGGACATGTGGACTCCCCCTTACCCTCTCTGATAGCCCTGTGATCTCCCATACCAGGCCCCTGACAATCTGCATGCTGTTTTAGGGTTTCATCTGCCCGGCACATGTGGGTCTGGGTAAGAGGTGACTTACACACCTGGGCAGGGTAGGCAGCCTGAGCCAGCCCCCCACCCTTGAGCTGGGACAGGGCCTTCCGGATGGTGTTCAGTTCCTGGATGGTGGCTCCTCGGGCTGCCAGCAGCTTGGTGAGTGTCTGTTTCTCCTCCAGTGTGACAGGTGGGATGGGGGCGGGCAGAAGGGCTGAGCCCCCACCTGCAGAGACAGTGATGACTTCAGGCAGAAGGGACAAACAAGAACCTTCCCCACCCAGGCACACAGCAGGGCACTGCACACATTAGGGAAGGAGTTGGGGGCTGAAAAGGTGGGGTTAGGGTGCCCCTATATGGATATGCATTGAATGTGTGAACAGTCACCACACCCTGGGCACCAGAGGTCTTGGGGTAGCCCAGGTTCCAGCAAGTACTGGGAAAACTATTCCTTAAGAGCTTGAAATAGGAGGCAGAGGGAAGGGTGGACAGTAGAGGATCAAAGAGAGGACACTAGGGGCTGGAGACTTTAGTTCCAGCCCCAGGTGATACCAGACACCAGCAACAGCAGTGACATTTTCCTTGCAAGACTCTGCCTCAGGTGCTGTTTGCCCTCTCATGGGTCTGCCAATAGGTTAGTTGAAGGGAGGACCCCACAACTCAGGGGAGGCCAGATAACTGGCACAGGGCCATCTAGGAGTCAGCCATCCAGGCTCCTCATTGCCTCAATTGCCCTGCTACTCTGGAGGCTTATACGAATGGTTTCTCACAGACCTGATATTCCCCCATCCAACTGTGCTGAGGCAACCTGGCACCCACACCTGAGATGAGCACGAGCAGCAGGTCATCAGCTGTCAGACCTTCAGCCAGCTGTCGAATAGCTAATGCAGCCCGCATTGCATCACGGTCCGGCAGGTTGTCTTCTGCACCCTCAAAGACCTGGACACGGCTGTGTGACTTCAGTAGCATCTCCCTGAGGGTAGAGAGAACAGAGAGTAAGAGATGGCATGGGCTCTTCTCCTCCCATCTAATTTCCCAGCTGTACAGGTGGTGGGCATGAACAAGGATGCCTGCTGACATCCATCCTGGAACCAGGCCAGACCTAGGAGGAAAGAGAAGCTGGTAAGGAAGGGAGGTCCGATTCAGTATGAGTCCAGGCCTCGGTTCCCCTTCACACAGACAGTGGGGAGCAGCCCCACCCCGCCCCCCAAACTCCTTACTGCTTGCCAGTGGACTCCATGGCAGCACGGATCCCCTTGGGAACGCTGATCACTCCCTGCACCAGATGCTTCCCCAGTAGCTCCTCAGCTGCAGCTGCCATGCCCAGCACAGCCTTGCCAAAGCCCACCAGGTAGAGGTTTTGCCGCAGCTGAAAGCTCCGATCCCGAACCTTCAGCTGTCCACTGCCAGGGTCCAAGGACAATGCTCGGTGCATCATGGGGCCTGGCAGAACAGCAGCAATAGTGCTCTCAAACAGCTTCTGAGCATGCTCTGCCAAGGCCATGCCACTGGCCAGCCGTGCCCCTGGGTGCCCCCAGAGGAGTGGGCGTAATGGGACTCTGGCCAAGCAGGGCAGAACCTGCAGGGCTGCAGCCATGCCCCACTGCTTTCAGCTCCACCTGGCATCCATAGCCACCTAGGGGAAAGAAAGTGCTAGTGAGGCAGTTGCAAGGCTAGAGACGCGAGCACCTGAGGGCTTAGGGCCAGTGGACCCCTCAGCTGCTATAAGAATGGACTGTTTGCCAGTCCCAGGAGACTTCCTGAGGCCTACAGCTGCCAGATCTCACTCCAGTCCTCAGAGCCCAGGCTTGCCACCCAGACATGTCCGTCTCTTCTGCAGGCCACATGCTGGCCCTCTGGGTACTGTGCCTGGAGTCCAAAGGTCCTGGTAGCTGAGCCCTCCTCTAAAGTCACCCACTTTAGCTGAGAGTTAATCATTTATAGAGTGAGCAATTCCTATCAATGGGTTCCAGTCCCGCCCCTTCACCACCCCTGCACACTCAACCCTCATCCAGGGGCAACACCCCTTTCTGGCACTACTTCTTGCCTCTTCTGTTGTCAGGAGGTGGGTGGCTGTCCTACCAACTGACTCAAGCCCACTGACCTCCAGCTCTATTTTTTTAGCTTATGGGTCTGTGTTGGGAAACTGCAGGCTTGGCAGGGCACTGACAAGCCCAGAACACATCCTTCTCAAGGCACACAGCCTGAAGAATCCCAGCACTCAGGGCTAGTCCAACGAGGTTAAATTTCAAATCAGAAGTGGTAGCAAAGTCTGGCTCATGGTGGAACCTCAGAGAAGTCCCTAGATACCACATGAGGCCATGTATCAAGGGATTCAATCTGTAAGACGGTAAAAAACACCCTTTCACCTACATGGTGGACCAGACCCACCCTTGCCAATAGCATGCCTTTTGGCTCCCACATAACAAGACAAGTCTTGGGTCACACCACCCACAAGGGCAAGAGCCAAGAGGCTACAGCAGGCAAAGGCCAGGCTCCCACAGGAGAGCCCAAATAATCATTTTCTCCACTGGGCAAGGAAAGGCTAAAAAAGCCTTGGGGTGAAGGTCATTAGCCTGTAAAGGCGTTTAGGGACAAAAAAAATAAAGCCCCCCAAAACTTAACTCTAAAAAGGCATCTATTTTCATAAATGCCCACCATAATGCTGCCAGTTTACTGCAGCAGCCAGTGTGGCCATAGCAGGGGAAGGGGGCCAGGAATTAGGCTCTAGCTCTACCACAGGTTTCTGAGTGTCTGTGAAGGCTCCATTTCTCTCATGGGGCCTCGTCTGCAAAATGAGAAGTGGGATGAGATTAAGCTAATGCTTTCCCTTGACATCTCCGGTCTCCCTGAAGCCGTCCACTGTTAACACAGAAAACCTGGACCCTAAACACCAAATTATCCCACACTCAAAAAACCTGGCAACTTCTAGCCCTCAGCCACTTAGCCTGCTGTTTTTCAGCTATCCCATAAGAGACCAACCCTGTTTGACCCCAGTTGTGAAAGCGAACACTGAGACCACCACCATGGGGACTCTGAAAATAGGCCTAACTTTTGCCAGGGGACTCCTGGGGCTGGCCCCCATTAGGCTTGAAGCTAAAAGTATCTCAGCATCTAGCAATAGCTGATTTTGACAGCGTGGGTGAACGCTGTACGTATTTCCCAGATGGACGCAAGCCTAGAGGATCCCAGCCTTGCTGCTGGATACCAGAGCCCAGAGCAGAAGGACGCTCAAGGTTAAGATTGCCAGAGAAAATACAGGATATCTAGTTAAATTTGAATTTCACATAAACAAGGAATTTTTTCTTAACAAACATTTAACAATATTATATTAGTTTTAGTTGTACAACAGTGATTAGGCATTGTTTTAAATAGGTATGTTCCATAGAATATTTGGGACATACCTATATTGAAATATTATTTATTTATCTGAGATTCCAATTTAACCCGACGTCCTGTATTTTTATTTTTATTTTTTTTGCTAAACCCAGCAACTCTAGTCAGGATACTTCTGTCAAACTCTGAGGCACTACAGCACAAAACCTGGAGATTCCAAGAAGATCCGCCTTGACTCCTCCCCACCGACAGATGGAGCTGGAGCTACCTCCGGCCCTCGCCTGCTCACAAAGGCCCCGGAAGTGACATCATTCTTGGACGGGGCCTCAGGCCTCTGCGAGGGAAACGGCTGCTGCGTAATGGTCGCTGGTGACACGTGAAATAAGGGCCCGCTGCCGCCTGGACCTGTTGTGGCCCTGCCCAAGGACTGCTCCTGCAGTCTCTCGCAGCGCAGACTTATCGCCCCACAGCTCCCGGCTGCGGCTTGCTGCGCTGGAGACCGGAAGTACTCGCGAGTGGGAGGAGTAGAATCCGGAAGTGTGAAGTGGATGGGGCGGAGTTGGGGTACCGGAGGGGAATTGCGTTAGTAGAGGCGCTGGGTTAGCCAAAAAGAGTACTGAGGCTTTGGCTCTACTCAGACTGCCGAGAAACATGTAGGGAGTCACTTCATGCCTTGGTTTTTTCATTTGTACAATGGGGGTACTAATTCCCGCCTCACTGATTGCAATCATCTGTTCCCTCCTTTATCCTCTACGATCGGTTATCCGTTTCAAGCTCCAGTTAGGTGACAGGCACTGGAATGAGCAAACGGGTTGAGAATCACTACTTCCCCACAACCCAGCCCTTCTGGAGCCAGATTGAGCCATCCCCTCCTCTCCCCACCGCTGTAGTCCCACGTAACTCATTGATGTCCCCTCCCTCTTACCCTTGGGCAACCAAATAAGGTCTCTGACTCAGCAAGAGAGTTCACTTCCGTGATCCTCTAACATCTAAGCTGCGTGTAAATATGAATGGCCCTGAGCCTCCCCCTCATCCTGTGTTCACACTGAGCAGGGAGATTCGAAAGATAAAAAAGAGTACACCGTTTTTACTTATGTTTTCTTGGGGAGATAGAGGAGGCAGTTACGTGACAAATCACAGAACAGACTTCCTAATAATCTTAAAACATTTCTCACACCCATTCCCCATAGCAACTGCCACACCTCCTGGTAGGTCTCCAAACCATGCTCTACTTTTGTCATGTACTCCTTCCCACTTCCTAGCTGTCTCCCTGGGTTCTTTTCCTTTATACTAGATGGCCTTTTATTCCCTATCGATCGCTCCTAAATGCTTCTACCACCCCATCATTCAAACAAAGTCACCTTCAGAAGATCTGCTGTCTTTATTATTTCTTAATTTTATTTTCAGCCCTGGCCATTGTGGCTATGTTGGTTGGAGCATCGTCCCATGAACCAAAAGGTTGTGGGTTTGATACCAGTCAGGGCACATGCCTGGGTGGGGAATCCTGGTCAGGGTACATGGGGGAGGCAACCAATCCATGTTTCTCTCACACTGATGTTTCTTTCCCTCCCGTCTCCTGTCTCTTAAGATAAATGGGTATGTTCTCAGGTGAGGGTAAAAATATATTTTTTTGAGTGCTGCTCCATGGGTGGGTGCCATGGTCTCCTCTACCATGGGGGGCGGTGGGTGGGTAGTGGTGAAGAATGGGGATGGGACATCGGAGTCTGATGGCTAGTCCCCAGGAGCAGGTGGCCCTGCAGGGGCCTGCAGCAGCTAATGGGATCAGTGTTCTGACCAAAGCCCTTGTTCACTGATGATGGAGATGGAGCCAGAGAAGGTCAATGTGAGGAAAGGGCTGAATGCAGACACATCCTACCACTGCACTGCATGTGTTGTAAGGATGAGGACATGGTGCTGGGCCACCCCATCTGCAGTAGGCCCAAGTCCTGCAGTCTGTCTGCCACGCCCGACCAGGCAAGTGCAAAGGAATTCCAAAGGGGCTATGCCCAGTGACTACTTTCAGATCAAAGGCCTGAGTGCTGCAGAACCCACAGATCATCATGCACATTCAGGACCCTGCCAGCCAGCAATTGACGTGGAGTAAGTCCTCAAAGAGTGTTCTCATTATCAAGATCCAGGATGCCAGCCTGCTGTAGCCCTTCAAGGAGCTCTGTGTGTACCTGATGGAGAAGAACATGATCATATGTGGAGAAGAAAGTTCTAGAAGACCCTGCCATTGGGGGTGATGACAGCTTTGGACCAGTGAAGAAGTTCTGCACCTTCAGAGAAGACTATGATGACATTTCCAACCAGGTTGATTTCATCATCTGCCTGGAGGGCAGGGGTTGGGACCCTGCTTTAGGCCTCCTTGCTCTTCCAGAGCATTGTACCTCCAGTCATGGCATTCCATCTGGGCTCCCTGGGCTTCCTGACCTCCTTCAACTTTGAGAAATTTCAGACACAAGTTATATAGGTGATACAGGGGAATGTAGCTGTTGTTCTCCAGAGCTGGCTGAAAGTCAAGGTCATGAATGAGCCCAGAGGGAAGAAGATTGCCACTCCCAACGGAGTCAGCGATAATGGTGTGCTGGCTTCAGACCGGGACACCCAGGTTGGAAAGCAAGTCATGCAGTACCAGGTCTTGAATGAGGTGGTGATTGACAGAGGGTCTTCCTCCTACTTGTCCAAAGTGGACATCTATCTGGACAGGCACCTCATCACCATGGTACAGGGTGGCACCTGTCCCTCAGGTGTGATCGTCTCCACCCCGATGGGCAGTACAGGAAATGCGCCGTGTCAGGAGACTCCATGATCCACCCCAATATACTGGCTATCGTGATCATGCCCATCTGCCCCCAGTCTCTGTCCTGGCCCAATGTAGTCCCTGCAGGAGTTGAGCTCAAGATCTTGCTGTCACTGGAAGCAGGGAACACCACCTGGGTGTCCCTGGACAGTGAAAGAGGCAGATCTGCCACGAAGACAGCATTAGCATCACTACTTTGTGTTACCCGCTCCCCTCCATCTGTGTCTGAGACCCTATGAGTGGCTGATCTGAGAGCCTGGCACAGTGTCTGCACTGGAATGTGTGCAAGCAGCAGGGACACTTCACTGACAAGGAGGAGAAGGAGGAGGAGGGATAGCTGCATGCCTGCTGCACTCAGCATTGTCCATGGTCATGCACCCATGTGGGCATCAGATGTCACATCACTTCTATATGTAGCCAGACAAGGAGCCCAGAATCTGCCTTTTGCTGGCCAGATTAGCTATTTTTAATATTTTATATCTGACCTCATTTTGCATTTCTAAATAAATTGAGTAAGCAACAACCAGAGCTCTGAAAGCAATACTGCACACACGTGTTGCCCACCAGAGCCTGTTGCCAGGGACCTTGAGCTGCCCTGGCTCTTCATAATTCCTTGTCAGGAAACTTCCATACATCAGTCTATTATATTGAGAGGGGATCAGAGTGGATGATCTGTCCTTTGGTGTTGAAATAAATGTCTCATAGTTAAAAGTCTTCCTTCAGTCACAAACTTTTCTTAATCCTGCACCTTCCCCTAAATCCGTTCTAAGGGAACATGTGGAAAGTGCAGGCTGGCAGGTGGATGGGTCTCCTCCCTCCCCTGTGGTTCCCAGGCCTTGTCTCCTATCTCTGCTTTAGTGTGACAGGTGCTGCAGAGTGTCACACGGTGGCCCATGAACCTGGTGGTGGCTAGATGAGTGGTCAGCCCACACACACTCCTCACAAAGCAGAGTTGCACCTCTTACAAACTGGAAGGCATTTTCAATCCTCTGTATACTTTTAAGAGATGCTCTCAAACTCTCTGTAGTGCTAAGTCTACATTCTGTTGTGCACACTTGGAAAATGATTTCAGAGGGAAGGGCTTGTATGGGCATGAAATGGAGCCTTGTTCTGTGTTTGTATGTTCTGTGTGATGTGTGAGGGACCATCTGTCCAGTCTGGAGTGGTAGCCATGGTATCTCTTGGTTAGAAAGCCATGTCACTTTGCAATTGTCACAAGAATGTTGGGACAAACCAGTTAATACAGAGAGGAGGGTGGTGGTGTTTTATATAGGTCCTGGGGTACAAGGACAGCCGGTCCAGCTGTTGCCCCTGCTCAACCAGCCCACTGGGACATGTGCAAGCATGTGCACGTGTGTTTGCTACATGGGACCAGAGCTGGTGTAGAGTCCAAGATTGGAGCTGAGGCTCGGTTTACATGTGGCCATGGCTCCCTCGCCCAGCAGGTATCCTAATCCAGGCCTGTTTCCAATAACTGATGTCTCTTTGAGTGGCATGTTCATCTGCTAGATTGGGGTGATAGGGAAGGGCTGAGTGCCTTCCCTATTGCCCTGATTAATAAAATCTAGAGTGATAGATGGGGCTGCACCTTGCTCACTTGGAGGGACACACACTCCAATCTTGTGCTTGTAAGATGTCCAGGGCTACATGCATGGCCACCCTCGGTTGGGTCACTGAAGAGCTGGCTCTGAGGCCTGAGCACGGTCCCTGCTGTCCATGTGTGTGTAGATGTGTGTTGGCATGTGTTGAAACCATGCTGTCTCCCCACTCTTGTCCCTGTTGAGGCACCTCAGTGCCTGGACCTCAGTGTCTGGACCTCAGTGGTGCCTAGCACTTGGCCTGGTGCTGGACATGGAGGTGGGCTTTCACTGAGACCCACGCACCCGCCTGGTGGGCTGGCCACCTGTGGGCTGAGGGAGCCAAACCCAAAACCCTGGCTTTGGGTGCAGAAGTGTGGCATTTGAAATTGGATCACTTATTTAGGCAGAAAAGCAAGTGTTAATCCAAGCCTGAAGCAGTATGGTGGTGGGGTGGTTGAGAAAGCTTAGAACTTTTTTGAAGTAAATTCTTAATGTTTCATATTGTTAATATTCTTTAAATTTATTAAAAGTTGCTGAAAGCCTTATTACTATCTTCAGTTCCTTTCCATAAACAGACTTGTTTTGAGCTGGGTTGAGTGGCAAAAAAGAACATATATACCTATGTTTTTATTTTCCAATTACAGTTTATATTCCATATTATTTTGTATTAGTTTCAGGTGTACAGAATAGTGGTTACACAATCATACTTTACAAACTGTTCCCCCTGTTATTTCCAGTATCCACCTGGCACCATGCATATATTACAATATTACAATATTATTGACTATATTCCCTATGCTGTAGTTTACATCCCTGGACTTCTTTGGATGTGGGGAAATTGGAAATACTTAAAATTTCAGTTTGTCCTTTGCTTGCAGTAAGCTGTCTTCATCCATCCATGCATTTATTCACTCCTCCATCAGTTAATAGACATTTCTTGAGTATCTTCTATGTGGGCCAAATGCTGTAGCTGCTGTGATGAGTAAGAAGTGGTTCTTTCTGATGGGAAACTTACTCTGCTTTTGTAATTACATTCCCACATGCTGAGAGGAGTGTAAATTTGAGCACCTCTCTAATTATGTAGTGCCAGAGACTCATAAACAGATACCATTTACTGTGTCGGTGCTGTTCTGTCAAACTGTAAGAAGGGGACTAATTGTACCCAGTTTTTAACCTCCCACCACACCCCACAGCTACTCACAAGATGCACTTAACAAAAGCAAAGTTTAGATGCCCACTGGACTGTGAGCTTCTGGAATGCGATGAGTTGGTCTAATTCATATTTGTACTTGCCCTGCTTTGTATAGGGCCAGGCAAAAATAGAAACTGGAATTTTCTTTTTTCTTTATTTCATTTTTTAATCCTCACCCAAGGACATGCTTATTGATTTTAGAGAGAGGGGAAGGGAGGGAAAGAGAGAAGAGGAATATCAGTTGATTAGTTGCCTCTTACGTGCCCAACCATAGGGGACAGAACCCACAACCTAGGCATGTGCCCTGACTGGGAATCAAATCTGTGACCTTTCAGTTTATGGGATGATGCCCCAATGAACTGAGCCCACTGGCCAGGGCTCTACTTCTCCTCCCCGCTCCTTTTTCTCCTCCCCCTCCTCTTCTTCTTCTTTTTCTTCATCATCATCTTCTAATGATTTAAAACAACAGTGAAGTGCTTAGCTACAAACTGCTGCAGACCCTAGGTGGAAAGGATTTCACAAAAGGAAAGAGATGGGGTGAGCAGAAGTAGAAGGTTTCATGAAGTGGTGGGATTTAGGTCTAAGGAAACAATGGAGCTCATCAGAATGAAACAAATAACTGGACAGTGGGTATGAATACATGTGCAGTCTTTTTAAGAGTACTTTAGCAATAAATATCAACACCAAGAATGTGACATGGAATTTCAGTCCAGGGAAATAACTGGATATGTGGACAAAGATGGTGTAGAAGAGGGAAAGCTTTTTCCTTTACAGTGTCAGGCTCAGTGGTTGAGATCCTACAAATTAAACTGACAGAAAACAGATTAACAGGAGAAAATGATTTATTTTATTATTTTTTTAAATATATTTTATTGATTATGCTTTTACAGTTGTCCCAAGTTTTTCTCCTTTGTCCTTCTCTGCACAGTACCCTCCTTCCTCCAGCAATCCCCCCTTAGTTCATGTCCATGGGTCGTGCATATAGGTTCTTTGGTTTCTCCATTTCCTATACTATCCTTAACACTCCCCTGTCTATTTTGTACCTACCAATTATGATTCTTAATCCCTGTACTTTTTACCCCATTCTCCCCCTTCCCTTTCCCAGCTGATAACCCTCCAAATGATCTCCATATCTATGATTCTATTTCTGTTTTGGTTGTTTGCTTAGTTTGTTTTTGTAGATTCAGTTGTTGATATTTGTGCATTTGTTGTCATTTTAATGTTCATAGTTTTGATCTTATTTTTCTTAAATAAATCACCTTAACATTTCATGTCATAATGACTTTGTGATGATGTACTCCTTTAATTTTACCTTGTTGGGAAGCACTTTATCTGCCCTTCCATTCTAAATGATAGCTTTGCTGGATAGAGTAATCTAGGCTATAGGTCCTTGCTTTTCATCATGTTGAATACTTCTTGCCAGGCTCTTCTTGCCTGCAAAGTTTCTTTTGAGAAATCAGCTGACAATCTTATGGGAACTCCTTTCTAGGTAACTATTTGCTTTGTCTTGCTGCTTTTAAGATTCTCTCTTTATCTTTAAACTTTGGCATTTTAATTATGATGTGTCTTGGTGTGGACCTCTTTGGGTCCAACTCATTTGGAACTCTGTGTTTCCTGGACTTGTAGGTCTATTTCCTTCACCAAATTACGGAAGTTTTCTTTTATTATTTTTTCAAATAAGTTTTCAATTTCTTGCTTTTCCTCTTCTTCTGGCATCCCTATGATTTGGATGTTGGTACGTTTGGAGATGTCCCAGAAGCTCCTTATATTATCCTTCTTTTTTGAGTTCTTGTTTCTTCTTGCTATTCTGGTTGAATGCTTATTTCTTACTTTTGTTCCAAATTGCTGATTTGAATCCTGGCTTCCTCCCCTCCACTGGTAGTTTCCTGTAGATTTTTCTTCACTTCACTTAGTGTAACCTTTATTTCTCCCTTTATGTTGTTGCCATACCCAATGAGTTCTTTGAGCATCCTCATCATCAGTGTTTTGAAGTCTGCATCTGATAGGTTGGCTATCTCCATTTCATTTAGTTCTTCTTCTGGGGTATTGTTCTGTTCTTTCATTTGGGCCATATTTCTTTGTCTCCTCTATTTAACAGCCTCCCAGTGTTTACTTCTGTGTATTAAGTAGAGCTGCTTTGACTGCCTGTCTTAGTAGCTTGGCCTATTGTAGAAAAGGCACCTGTAAATTATGTGGGGGCGGAGCCTTAGGTAATTGCCAGGGCAGGGCAACCTGCTTCACTGCTTTGTGGCTCTGTGTGGTGGGAGGGCTCGAAGAGGGGACAATGCCACTGCCTGGCATCTGCATGTTTGCTTGGCACTTGCCCCATTTCCAGTCACTTCACCCACTTCCTATATGCGACTGGTGCCCTTCCAGCTCTTGCCCTGGTGGTGGATTCCAGAGTGGGTGGGTTTGTTTACATTAAAGGGCCCATGAGGGCCCTTTAAGCAAAGTCTCCTGAAAATCCAACAGTTTCTTCTGCTGCCCTAACCTCTACTGCTTTTTACAGAGAGAAGTTATGGGTATTTATCTTGCCGGGCTGTGGAGTCTGGCCTGAGGCTAGGATTGCTCACTCACATGGTATCCCTCCCAATTTTCATCCCCATATGTGAATGTGGGATCATCTGTTCTGCCACCACCTCTCCCCAAAACTCTGCATCTCTGTGACTCCCCTCCTACCTGTCTGGATGAATGTGGCTTCTTTAAATCCTTGGTTGTCAGATTCCATACAGCTCAATATTCTGATGATTCTGTGTGTTATTTGTTTTGAGATCTAGTTGTAATTCTTTCCATGGTTGTACAAGGGGGTGAAGTGTGTCTACCTATGCCTCCATCTTGACTGGAAGTCTAAAAAAGGTTTATTTTACATGCATATGTGGGGAGGGCTCACAGAAATGAAGTTAGAACTCCTAAGAAGCCATTAGGCCTGAAAGCTTATATACCATTTTTAACAAGGGGCAATAAATTATGGAGACAGGACAAGACAGAGGGTGTTGGAGCATCTAGGGGCAGTAAATTGTGGGAAAATAAATATGTGGGGGAAAACTAAAGGAAGATTAGAGTTGTTGTATTAAGATTTGTTTGCACAGATTCACCTTGGCATCAGCTCCATCTCCTGGTACCAGGATGGGAAACTTTCTCATGGAAAATTCATGTTCTGCTTTTAGGTAGAAAGGAGAAGGGCAAGGAGCCCTTTGTGTGTCTGCTGTTTCTCAGATGCCTTCAGCTTAAAATAATCCTTTTGCCAGACTGGCTTATTTTGGGTGGCATACTCTGATCCCCTTCAGTGGATATGGAGAGATATCCCAGAGATTTTCTTAGTATAAAGCAATTTAAATAATCACTGATTTGAAAATTTATACAAGTAAGTTTATAGTTTTTCTATGCAATAATATAATTCTAATATTATTAAGGCCACATACATGGCATTTTTTTTTCATTCATCTATAAAATAGCATTTGAGATGCTATTTTATGACTAAAGGCCATTTAAGTAGATTATAAGCTTTCCCCATTCAAGCAAGCTGAATTACACATACCCTTTGGTTTAAGACCTTCGGCAGAGGGTTTACTGAACTAATTTAAATGTTTCCTTTTAGAGCAAAGGAGGAGGTTGTTCCTGGGTGACGTTGCATAGTCAGTGACCAGGGGAAGGTGGCAACAGTTGCACCCATTTCCACTAACAGTGCTGAACCTCAGGGATTCATTATGGATAAAGTCATTGGTCTCTGTAAATCTGAAATCCACCCACCCTTTTAGCTGAAGGGGGTCATCAAGGTAGTGAATGGTGCTCAGCCTTGGGCTTTTGACCTGGAGCTTTGCTGGAAATAAATCCTGCTTGTTGAAGAAGCTGATCACGGATGATGTAGAGCCATTTGAGGTTCCAGATTCTTGAGGAGGTTTGAGATGTCAGTTTGTGTTGTTACTGCAGCAGAGCCAGCAGTCATACTTTTAAAGAACCCACTCCTCTATGGACATTTATCCTGTTGTCCCTCTGAAGTCCAGGTCTCTAGCACTTCCTGGCCCCCTTGTGGTTGACTGCAGTCAGTCAACTAGTTGTGGCCAATGAGTTGTGAGTGGAAGTGATGGGGGTCATTTCTGGGCATTTAACTGACAATGAGACTTTCCTGAGCGTTTTTTCCTTTGGACCTGGCAATTGGCAACATTCAAGACACGGCTTCTCTGCCAACTGGAGACCTTGAGTGACTCTGCTAGGAAGAGCCCCCTGCCAATCCATAGTGGACATGTACTGAAAGTAGAAAATAAACATTTGATGTTTAAACCTAAGATGTGGGGGTTTGTGTAATTGCGCCATAACCTAGCCCATCCTGGTTCATATGCTCACTTTATTTTGTTGAAACTTAGTTTCAGAAATGAAGACCTGCATCTTAGAAGATGGATCTACTCTTGTTGATGTCAGATCGTCCAGAAAATGTTGGTTCTCATTGGCATTCCCAGAGGCACCAACATGCTTCAGGTCACCCACTGTCCATGCTTGCACACTTTTCCATGAGGCATATACAACAATGAAGAGATCAAGAACATTTTGCTGTGTCTACACAAACTTGGAAGAGTCTTGTGCACTAATACCATGGTCAGTTAAATGCCCAGAAATGACCCCCATCACTTCCACTCACAACTCATTGGCCAGAGCTAGTCAACTAACTGCACTCAACCACAAGGGGGCCAGGAAGTGCTGGAAGGGGAGAGACCTGGACATCAGAGGACAACAGGATGAATGTCCATAGAGGAGCAGGTGCCTTAGGAGCATGACTGATACCATGAAGCAGGGGCACAAAGAGGAAAGGAGCTTCCACAAGGAAAAATTCTTTGCATCAGTCTTAGGTTCCTGTGACAGCGCAGATTTTTATTCCATTAGTTCATGTAGCTTCTGTCCTCCCCACCTTTAATTGCACTTTGATTGTGACTGGACAGAGATAAATGATCACAAGAATTCAGAAGCAGCAGGAAACGTAGGATTGATTTAGACCCAGAAATAAAAAATAGTGAATACGAATGCGTTTAGTCTTTTCTCCAATGAGGTGACTCATTTTAGTTACTTCAGCCCTGAAAAGTATTGTAAATTATTATAGTGAATCCATAGAGAACCCGTAAAAAGTTCTGCTACCTTAAAATACTGTAAAAATATCACCTGAGGATATGTTTATTGATTTTAGAGAGACAGGAGGGTGGGAAGGAGGGAGAGAGAAACATTCATGTGAGAGGGAAACATCGATCAGCTGCTTCCCCTACACTCCCCAACCAGGGATCAAATTCACGACCTAGGTATGTGTCCTGACCAGGGATCGAACCCACAATCTTTTCGGTGTATGGGATGATGCTCAACCAACTGAGCCATGCTGGCCAGGGTAGCAATGATGCAGTGATTTTTTAAAATGTATGCAAAACCTGAGATAAATTAGAGGGTGTCAGTCATCGACTCTAAACTGGAGGCAGCTGCCTTCTCAGGGGAGAATACACTCCTGGTCTTCATGGCCTCCCTCCACTTGTCCTTGACATACTGGACAACCTTGGGATCCAGCCCCCTGTTCCTAAGCATTCAACCCCTAAGGCCTCACAAGAGTCTGCACCAAGGGATAGAAAAGCTCTGTAGTGAACTTTCAGGATCTCCCTCTGCCACCCCCGCCTTGGGCTCTGCACTGCTGGACACTGCGGTCCAAGGCTGACCCAAAGCTCTAGCTCTAGAGTGGTATTGTGAAGGGTTGCTCAGTGGGAGGGAGAGGGTCAGGTGGTGCTGGAGGCAGGATTGAATAGAGGTGTTTTAAGTAAGGACCATAAAACCCCTTAAAGCTATTTATCTTGAAAGGAGGGGTAGGGGAGAATACAAATAGCTCAGCTGGGACTGGTGAGTAACTGATAGGAGGGACTGCTAAAAGCAGTCTGGGCTGAGTTGTCAGAAAGGGTAGTTAAAAGCCTTTTGAAACAGTTGTATGCTTTTAGAGACAAGAGGTTCTGGGGCTCTAGGCAGCTCTTCCTGGCTCTGGGCAGTCTAGGGACACTTATCTGGGAAGATCCCGTCCCTTTCTTCCACAACAAGAAGGCATTGTTTAGCTACAATGGACTCTGTTAAATGTGAACAATTACCTACCCTTTGCCCTGGAAGCAGGGCTGGAGAGTTCCAGTCCAGAAGCAGAGTGTGAATCCAGATTCCAGGGCTTACTGGCTGTGTGACCTTGGGAAATTACTTAACCTCACAAAACCCCAGGTGTTAAGAGTATTAAACAATGTGTTTAGAGTGCATATAGAAAGGCTGTACTGTGCCTGTGCTGGGCAAGTGTGCAGTACACAGGGAACCAAAGCCAGAAGGGTCCCACACTCGGTTTAATATTCTTCTGTTTGTGTCTTGCAATTCTTAACTTTTTTTTTGAGGAGGAGCTCATATTTTTATTTTGCACTGGGGCCTGCAGATTATGTAGTTGGTTCTACTACCAGGAGAAGATGACCTCCTTTCATCTTGGTCCTAGTCCTGGAGTCTCCAGGACCTGTCTGAGGAAGTCGTTAGTGGGTACACATTAGGAGTGCCTGGGTGAGACAGATGTGGCATTGTGTCTCCCAGGCAGTACTGAGGTTGTAAGGACAAAGTCTGATCTCCCCTGCTATGACAAGCATGTCTTGGCCACTGGCCCAGAAGAGCTCTTTAAACAAGAGGGCTAGAACCCTAGGCTTGGCTCACTCAGTAGCTGAAGGCCACCCTGAGTCTCCCACAGGCTGATTCCTTGGGAAAACTAAGCACAGAATGTAACTCAGGAGTGGCATAAGCTATATGAATTATATGAAGTCAGCCACAGTCTCCTTGCCAAAAAAAAAAAAAGTTCCAATCTTTTAAAATGCTTTTAAAAACCATTGCTGAGGTTGCCTTTGACTCCACAAAAGGGGTCGGTCTGTAATTTTCATTTCATATAAAATGTTACTTGTACTCATGGTCATCATAGAACACTTATTTCCTCTTGGTGGTAAGTGAAATGATGTATTCATTTAGCAAATCAAGCAATTTGTCAGGTAAGAAGCAGTTATATGTGACTGTGTGTGACAACTGAAACATACTATTCAAAAATTACCATGGGTTGCAATTGTGTTCCAACATTGTCTTTCTTTGACAATTAATCTTACACACACACTCACATATACACATAGAGCCTCCCCAGAGAGTTATCTGACTCTAGTTATTGTGAAAGTGTGTGTAAAAAGTTGAGGGGGAGAATAAGCCACCCCAAAATGTGCCACTTTGTCTTGTGGATTGCTTTGTCTTGAGGCCATTAAGGGCTAGCAGACTTGGGAAAAGCTTTTTCTCTATTAGCTGCCTGAAAGAACTTAGATAGGGGGCCCATACCAGGAAGACAGCTGTTACCAGAGATAAGTTTGTGTATCGGAAACACTTACCTGCAGGTGTGGCAAACATTTGTTTACCAAAGTTTTGCTTTTCTCATCTTCTTGTGAATTGTCTTCCTCCCCTTGGAAACTCCAGGCTAGTACCCTGTTTTCCTTAGCTCAGGATGGAATAAAAGCCTCACCGACCTGACTGCCTTGGAGTCTGTCTTTGTGGTGCTCCTGTACCTGCAGGGTGGGCCAAAAGTGGGTTTACAGTTGTGAGTATGTGAAACACAGAGTTTATTCTTGTATTGTTATTTTATTAATTACTGTATTTTTTATACCAACAACTGTAAAGCTACTTTTGCCCCACCATGTATGTACATAATTAAATTTGTTTTTATCCTGGCAATCTGTCTTATGTCAATTTAACTGTTAGATCAGCCAACTAACCTAGAAGGTAAGGAGGAAAAATTTTTCCTCGCAAACAAATTTAGTCAAGCTCCAGAGAAGTCCCACTGGGCACTCTAACTGAAATTTATCTCAAAGAATTGGAATTTGTAAGGAGCCATCAGTTTTGGAAAGAAGGTATTGGTTTAGGACAGATTCCACTTTCAACTGTGTATGATGAAATATAAAAATTTAAGGAATGGGCCAGTCCTAACCCTATTATAATCATTTCATAATATGTAAGTATATCAAATCATCACATTGTTCACTGTTAAAGAAAACAAAACTTTGCAGCTAAAAGCTTCTCTGAAAGTAAGTGTTTACTGAGCCGTATATTAGCCCCCAAAAGAACCAGGTCCTGGGACATGCAACCTAAACCACCAGGAGCAGTGCTAGATGGGGAAGAAAAACATGCCTGTTATCCTGGAGCTGACAGAGTTTGGAAGAGAAAGAGGTACATGGTTTTAAAAGAATTTACATTGGCTATAGATAAAGGGGTGGGGTAAGGTCAAGCGGTGCTGGTGCTGAGACAGGTGCACAGTTGGTAAGGAAGAAGTGTTTGTTCTTTTGGCTTGGTAGTGGGCAAGAGTCCAGAAAGTTCATGCATAAGCAGAAAGCTGTGGTGTCTGGTGGTCAGCTCTTCTCGAGATAATCATGAAAACAACCACCTGGAAGCTAATTTGCAGTTTCAACACACATTCAGGACTGTTAGCAGTCTTGCTGGTTTTGGGCCTGTAGCTGTTAACTGATTAACCTCCCTTGTTTCTTCCTCCCACCCTCTGGCTGGCTGTTAATTTAACTTAGGAAACCACAGAATTTTCTCCTTGTCAACACCTTAAACTTACACAATGTTATGTATCAATTATATTACAATAAACCTGGAGAAACAACAAAAAACAACCCTACCCATCTAGCTTAAACAATAAGAAAAATTTGTTATTTAACATAACAAGTAATCTCAAGATCAGAGGGCTAAAGGGCGGGTGCATAGATCTTGAGGATTCTGTGTTAGCTTCCTAAGGGTGCCATAAGAAAGTCACACACAGACTGGGCGGCGTAAAGCAACAGGATTTTATTGTCTCACAGTTCTGGAGGCCAGTGGTCCAAAATCAAGCAGGGCCACATTCCTTCTGAAATCTGTAACAGAGACACCACAATCTCTGCTTCCATCATCACATGACCATCTTCCTGTGCATCTCTCTTCTTATGAGGATACCAGTCATATTGGATTTAGGGCCCACCCACTCCAGTATGACCTTATCTAACTAATTACATCTGCAACCACTCTTTTTCTAAATATGATCACATTCTGGGGTACTAGAGGTGAGGGTGTTGATACATCTTTTGGGAGGCCGTAATTCAAGCCACAATAGACCCTTTCCATCTTTCTGCTTTGCTCTTCTCAACCTCTGGCTTGCCTTTAGGCTGCTCTCCTAATGGTAAAACCTGGCTACAGAAGTCCCAGGCATCACATCCAACAGTGTCCATCAGAGGGAGCATCTCTTCCTTGTATCTCTTTTAGAAGCAAAGAGATGTTTCTAAGACCTCCTCCTGCAGCAGACTTCTTCTCACCATTTTGTTGATGGTTTCCTTTGCTGTGCAAAATCCTTTTTACTTTGATGCAGTCCCGTTTGTTTATTTTTTTCTTTTGATGGTTTCCTTTGCTGGTGGAGATATATCCCCCCAAATGTTACTTAGAGTAAAGTCAGAGAATTTACTTCGTATGTTTTCTTCTAGGAGTTTTATGGTTTGGAGTCTTACATTTAAGTCTTTAATTCATTCTGAGTTTATTCTTGTATATGGTGTAAGAAAGTGGTGTAGTTCCATTTTTTTTTTTGCATGTATTGGTCCAATTTTTCCAGCACTACTTATTGAAGAGACCATCCTTACATTGTATATCTTTACCTCCTTTGTCATGGATTTATTGATCATGTACATGTGGGTTTATTTCTGGGCTATTCTCTTCCATTGATCTATGTGGCTGTTTTTATGCCAGTACTATGCTGTTTTGATTACTAGAGCCTTGTAGTATAGTTTGGTATCAGGTAGCATGACATCTCCAACTTTGTTCTTCTTTCTCAAGTTGCTGAGGTTGTTCTGGGTCTTTTGTGGTTCCATATACATTTTAGGGTTATGTGTTCTAGTTCTGTGAAAAATGCCATTTGTATTTTCATAGGGATTGCACTGAATCTTTAGATTGCTTTGGGTAGTATGGACATTTTAATGATGCTAATTCTTCCTATACATGAGCATGGTATATGCTTCAATTTATTTGTATTTTCTTCAATATCTTATAATTTTCTTAGCACAGATCCTTTACCTCCTTGGTTAAATTTATTCCTAGGTATTTAATGCAATTGCAAATAGGATTGTTTCCTTAATTTCTCTCTCTGTTTTTTGTACTTACTGATTTTTAAAGAGAGAGAGAGAGAGATGGACTTGTTCTTCCACGTATTTATGGATTCATTGGTTGATTCCTGTATGTTCCTTGACTGGGGATTGAACCCACAACCTTGTCATGTACAGATGACACTCTAACCAACTGGGTTACCCAGCCAGGGCTTAATTTCTCTTTTTTATAATTCTTTATTGGTGTATAAAAATACAGTTGATTTCTGAATAGTAATTTTGTATCCTGCTACTTTAATGAATTCATTTACTAGTTCTAGTAGTTTTTTGATGGGCTCCTTAGGGTTTTCTATATATAGTAACATGTCACCTGACCATTTTTATTTTATTAGAGATGTTTTATCCAAGTACAATAGGAGGTCTTAAGAACAGATCAAACCTCACATTTTTCAGCTAGGATTTGGTCAAGAGCCATTCTGTTGTATAATATAACTTGTGCAAGGGAATGAAAAGATTTTCCCTGATTGGCTATTGCAGTGATGGTCATTGTAATACCTGTCCAAGGGAAACTATTCTTTTAAATCTGGTAAGTTTACTGGGGTTGATATGTCCAGGCATTAAACATCCTTGATAATGTATGTAAACAGCTGTATGTTTTGACCTATGAAATAGGTTTAGCCCTGGTTGGGTGGCTTAGTTGGTTGGAGTGTTCTCCTGTATACCAAAAAGTCACATTCTTCTCCGATCTGGGAGCATATGGGAGACAACTGATCCATGTTTCTCTCTCACATTGATATTTCTCTCTCTCCTCTCTCTCTCTCTCTTCCCCACTTCCTCTCTATCTAAAATTAATAAACATAGCCTCTGGTGAGGATTAAAAAATAGGTTTAATGATATCTGATGTTATCTTTCCAGTCAGAAATTAAGGGGGGAAAAGTTAACAGTAACTATTATAGAGGGTGCTTGGCCTTTTGTATTATTAGTGAGATGGGAAGAAACTGAAGTTAGGAAAAAAGGAAAAATGAAGGTATGGATTATCCAGGCCTGGTCCAGAGTCTTGGGTTAGTTGTCCATAACAGATATTGTCTGCTTTATTTCTTAGCAATTTTAAATTTTAAATCTTCTGTTGGTCAAGCAGTTCAGTTAGGTGTAAGAGCTTTCTTTAAACTGGAAAACATGGACCTAGCTGGTGTAGCTCAGTGAACTGAGCTTGGGCTGGTGAACCAAAGGGTTAACGGTTTGATTCCCATTTGGGACATATGCCTGGGTTGTGAGCCAGGTCCCCAGCTGGGGGCATGTGAGGAGCAACCACGCATTGATGTTTTTCTCCCCCTCTTTCTTTCTAAAAAAAATAAATAAGTTGGAAAACACGAATTCAAGAGTTAACACCTATAAATTTAGCCATACGTGGATTAGTTAAGAGTACCTGAAATTTTGGAGAGATGAGGTAGGGGAGAAAAGGTATGTTTTAGTTTTATTTATAAAGATATAACTTACTGAATTGATATAGTCATAGGTAGCCTAGGAGAAAAAATATTTTTTAAAATTATATTTTATTGATTATGCTATTATAGTTGTCCCAATTTTTCCCCTTTGCCCCAGCTCCACTGAGCACACCTCACTCCCTCAGGCAATCTTCAGGACACTTTCATTCGTGTCCATGAATCATGTGTAAAAGTTTTTTGGCTACGCTGTTTCCTGTGCTGTACTTTATATTCCTATTGGCTGTTCTGTAACTACCTATTTGTAATTCTTAATGCCCTCACCTCTTCTTCCATTCTCCCATACACCCTCCCATTTGGAAACCATCAAAACTCTCTCTGTATCCATGATTCTGTCTGTGTCTTTCTTGTTTGCTTAGTTTGTTTTTGAGATTCAACTGTTGATAGATTTGTATTTTTTTGCCATTTTATTGTTCGTAGTTTTGATATTCTTTTTCTTAAATAAGTCCCTGTAACATTTCATATAATAATGGTTTGGTGATGATGAACTCCTTTAGTTATTTTTGTCTGGGAAGCTCTTTATCTGCCAGTTCAATGTTATGTTTTTAAAATTATCAGAAACCTGTAGTTTAGAGTAGTTGTCAGGTATTTGTAAGGAATCTCTTTGAAGATAAAACATGTTTATAAAAATGTTTATAAAAACATTTTTTCCCAAAGCATCAGAATAAAACAATAATTGTCTATAAATGATAACAGACTTAAAAATAGCCATGGGTAAAAATCTGATGAGAGTTTACATATATACACATATAAATAATACAATTGACTTAGCTATCCATTCCAATCTAGTTAGCTTGACCATATTCAGGATGGGGAAAAAGTAGTTTCACAGTTGTTCCTATAAAAATAATACAATAATTAATAAACAATAGCACAAGAATAAATTCTGTGCTTTGCATACTGACAACTGTAAACCTACTTTTGCCCCACCATGTATGAAATTCTCAAGAACCCTTTACCATGAATTTTCTACAATTTCTATAAACTATTTACAACATCCATAATCCTTTTGTAATACTTGTACATTTTTTCAGCTTTTTTCCTATCTTTTTCTTTGTGATTTTGAAACAGTTTTTAGGACAAATTTTTTTTTTTAACCAAAAAACCCCTAATCAAGTAAACAAATAAATTATAAGTTTCCCTATCCAAAAAAATATATTTTGTTTTTCTTTAATAAAAGTGTATCTCTATGATTTTTCTTTTTAAATTGAAAACATATATCTTATTTTTCATATCTAGTCATTTTGTTTTATCCTTATTATTTTCTAGTAGATTTACAAAAAAAACTCCCATAGTTCTGTGTTTTAAAAAGGCCTCTTTTCCCCCCACTGTTTCTATGAACAATGTTTTGGTTAGTTCCTGGATGTTTACATTTTAAAGGCATAAGATTTACAACTTTCATAAATAGAGAAAAAAATGTTAAGTTTTTAGCATTATACCAGGACTTGTCAGAATTTTAGGAACTTTATATAACTTCTAGAAAAATTATATTAATAATAGTCTATATAAATATAATCAAAGGTTTAATATTATTTATTTGACAGTGCTTCCCATGTAATTTAAAATACTGAATAATTCTAACTATGTTAATATTTTTCCTTTATAAAGAGGAAGAACAAATCCTTGGAGGCATTTCAGGGCCCTCTGGAACACCCCAAAGTTATTCTTAGGTCACTAAGACTTTATTTAAAATCTGATTTTGGGAAGTTTGTTGAAAATATTAAATGTTTAAAAATACTTGATCAAAAAGATCACGGATCATTAGGAAATAATATTTAATTATTGTCTTAACCAAATGATAATAAAAGATTTTAAAGACAAATAGATTACAATTGTAAACGACATTTTAGTTCTTACTATTGAGAAGATTCTGTTTTCTTAAGGACCTGATTACATAAAATACAGGCCTTTATTTTTTATGCAACAGACCAATGACATAGGAAAACTATCCTTTTAGTAGATGAAAGAACTTAAGTTTTAGCTCCATATAAACACACCATTGATAGTAAAGATTAATTAATTTTTAAAAATCCTCATAATAATAACTTAATGTTAGCCAGCTTATAGTATTTTCTCATCCTGTCTTCCCATTCTGAAATTACCAAGACAAAATTATTTTTATTTCCCTTAAGGAAAACATATCTCCATACCTTATATCAGCTTTTATTAAAAACATATTAATTTCTTCTATATTAACTATAATTTTTAACCCTTAAAATCTTAATTGTAGTGACAACAAAAAATAAGCAATTTGCATTCTTTAGATTCATAAATTTATGAATACATTTTGTGGGGGGACTCCACCCACAGGGCCCCCCAGCTGCCACAGATGAGAATAAAACTACCAAGACATGATCTGCTTGGGGATGAAAGGTGGCCGATCTCTCAAAGGAGAAGGGCCAAGAGCCTTTTCCTCAATGGCTTTTATTAGGTTCGTTTTACACAGGAATACAGGTAAAGCTCAATAATCATTGTCAGGCAGTAAGGATCAAACAATAGATAACATACAAAGAACTCTGAGGGCTTATTTTGAGCCAGGGTATGTTAGCTAAAAGGCTACAAAACTTTGGGAAACAAACTCATTTCCTGCTTGGACCCTAATCATTTAATTGAGAACATTCTTAGCAAAGCAGGTTTCACAGGATTTTATATATTCTTTTTTAGGCCTCATCACCCAAGGAACCCACCCTATCCAGCACAGGGCTGCACTACCCTCTGTCATTGTTTCAGGCTTAAGTGGAGCAGGGGAAGGCAGGCAGCCGAGAGATTAGGAGGAGACTTCTTGCAGACAGAATGAGGACTCAGGCTATGTCAGGATAGCCGAGGGGCAAGGGTCTATCACCCCCTTTTGCTGTAGGCCCCCAAGTCCTTCCTTGAGGGCTTCCCGCGTGATTGTGCTTGTCTTAGGTGACCCCTCCCTTGAGGAATCTTACCTGTCATTGGCTAATGGACCAAGCATTGGGGGCCAGGCTGGGTGAAGTAAAGTGGGCAGAGGCGGTGCTCCTGCCAGGGAGATAAGCTTTGTTTCCTTAGTGGCTCACAGCCCGAAGGTTGCTCACTCAGCCTTAGCTATGGGGAGGTGGGGTGGGTTACAGCTCCTTAAACCAGGCAGGGCTGTTCCCAACAACATTTCATTCCAAATGATTATATAGCTCTGTATTATTGACCTGGAAGATGTTCATAGTATTATATGAAAAGGGTAGGTTATAAATAATATATTATGAAACCATTAAAAATATTTTAGGAGAAAAATCTGAAAAGCTCCACATCAAAATGATAAAAATTATGTTATATATATTTTACCACAATAAAAACAACTGTAACAGTAGCTACTTCTGGATGCTATTTTTAAAAATTACTTATTTGTATTTTTTAAGTTTTCTGGAATGGATGTATATTTCCTTGCATGAAAACTAAGTAAATAAATGAAATAATGATTTAAATAAAGAGGAAAAAACTTAAGTCTGATGCTCTTTAAGGCAATCTGGTTCACTTCTGACTGCAAGCTTTCCTCTTTATACTGCCTCCCCCCCCAAATAACTGGCCTTTCTGAGTCAGCTTATAAAACCCAGCCTTTAAGGCAGCAGTCCCCAACCTTTTCGGCACCAGGGACCAGTTTTGTGGAAGACCTGGGGAGGGGTGTGGTGCGGGGGATGGTTCCAGGGTGATTCAAGTGCATTACTTGCAAGCTGACCGGTAGGTACATCCAGGTCCCCAAGGGTAGCTACTGGTCAGCTGCCTTGAGGGTAGGGACCTCTGCTTTAAGGCACCCTTGGACTGGAAGCCAGGAGAGCCAAACTCTAATAGGGCTGGGAGCCAGGCTAGGAATGTAAAACAGGCTGAACCATTTCAAGACACTCTTAAAACATGAAAAAATGACCTTTATCATTCCAGAAATAATTCAGGAAATCAAGTCTTGGAAGAAAGTTTCCGTCTTAACAATGAAATCTGTGAAAGGTATAGAAGTACAAAACTTGAAAGATACCCTGCAAAGATTTCTTTTGGCTGACAACATTCAGTAGATTATGGCTGTTTCTGTGGTTGTTTTTGTAGGTTAAGAGGAACCAAAAAAACGTATCTCAGTGGGTGTGTTCATTTCCCAACATTTACTGGACATGGCACCAGATTTGTCCTTGTTGCCATCTAACAATTCAAAGCCAACTCTACATCAGCCTTTCTAGCCTGTGAAATAAAGAAGCAGGGATTGCAGGGAAGTGAGTGCTCTGGGCCAAGCAGGGGTTTTCTTCCATTGCTTTGCAGTTTGGAAAGTTGCCATCCATTTGTGTTTCACTCAAATAGGCTTTTTCCAGACCCCAGAACAAATTGTAGCCAGAGGCTCTGCTCTTTGTCAAGGAGGCAAATTGTAACCCAGACTGAGCTAGAATCTTCCCTTCTCCCTTTAGAGAACAGCCTTTCTTTATGTGGAGGAATCCTGGCTCTTCTTTACTTAGGGGATGGGACAAGCCCCACGTTCTTTCCAGAAAGACCCCAATTGTCCCAGGGTTTCCGTAGTGTTTTTACTGTTGTCCAGGTTATATCTGGATCTCTGGATATCACATCTTCCTAATACCAGTGATTTCAACGTTTCATTCTTTCCTCTTCAGCCACTGAAATTTAGTGAAAGACTGTATTTTGCCAAGTGTAATGCGCATCCACGTTTTTGGCCCAAACTTTCAGGAAAAAAATCTTTTGATTTTTTAATTCAATATTTTATTTATTTACATTAGAAACAAAGCCGATATTGTATTCCAAGGTATTATTTTACATACAGATATCATGTTTGCTTTCTAGAGTTACACTTTTAATGCATAAGCATAAATAAAAGAATTAAAAACATTTATATAGATACAGAAGTAGTACTACCTATGTATAATGTACATCCTTATTTTTCCTTCAGAAATTTGGGCAGAAAAGTGCGCATTGCATTCAGCAAAATACAGTGAAATAAATTGGCTCCATCTCCATTGTTGCAGACCCCGGACAATTAACTATTTGAGAAGCTGAGTATAAGTTAAACATCTATGAACCCTCACAGGCTGCACCAAGTTTAACCCCTTGCACAGAAAGTTAAAACCAGAGTTGGTGGTACCTATTTTGTGATTAGATATGCTTTCCTTTATTAAGGGTCAACTTTCTCTCCTTTTAAGGCAAAGAATCCCTTTTAGGAACCATTGATACAATCCTGTTGACTACAAAGAGGGTAATTTTATTATTGTTCAGTATCTTGAATGTGGTAGTGGTTGCACAACTGTATATGGGTGTTAAAACTATCAATGAAAAAGCTTGATTTTTTAAATTTTTTTATTTTAATTGTTCTTTTTTAAAGATTTTGTTTTATTTTATTTTATTTTTAGATTTTATTTATTTTATCTTTAGAGGGGAAGGGAAGGAGAGACGAAGAGAAATATCAATGTGTAGTTGCCTCTCATGTGTCCCCTGCTGGGATCTGGCCTGCAACCCAGGCATGTGCCCTGACTGGGAATCGAATCACAATCCTTTGGTTCTCAGGCCCACGCTCAATCCACTGAGCTATACCAGAAGGGCTTAATTGTTGTTCTTGTACAGTTTTCTGTCTTCTACTCCCATCCCAACCCACCACCCCAGCCCTCCCCACCTCCCTCCCATTCCCACCCCCCCTAGTTTTTGTCCATGTGTCTTTTATACTTGTTGCTCTAAACCCTTCCCCTTTTTTCCCTGGAATTGCCTCACCTCTCCCCTCTGGTGACTGTCAGCCTGTTCTCAATTTTAGCGTCTTTGGTTATATTATGTTTGTTTGTTTGTTTTGTTGATTAGGTTCCTGTTAAAGGTGAGCTCATATGGTATTTGTCTTTCACCTCCTGGCTTATTTCGCTTAGCATAATGCTCTCCAGTTCCATCCATGCTGTCCTGAGGGTAGGAGCTCCTTTCTTTCTGCTGCATAGAATTCCATTGTGTAAATGTACCATAGTTTCTTGATCCACTCATTTACTGATGGACACCTAGGTTGCTTCCAACACTTGGCTATGGTAAATTGTGCTGCTATGAACATAGGGGGGCGTAGGTTCTTTTGGATTGATGTTTCAGGGTTCTTAGGATATAATCCTAGCAGTGGAACTGCTGGGTCAAAAGGTAGATCCATTTTTAGTTTTCTTAGAAATTTCCATACTGCTTTCCATAGTGGTTGTACCAGTGTGCAATCCCACCAACAGTGCACTAGGGTCCCCTTTTCTCCACAACCTCTCCAACACTTGTTGTTTGTTGCTTTGTTTATGAAAAAGCTTGATTTTTTTACTGTACATAAATTATACCTTGATTAAGAGCATCAACAACAGCCCTGGCTGGTGTAGCTCAGTGGATTGAGTACGGGCTATGAACCAAAGGGTCGAGGTACAATTCCCAGTCAGGGCACATGCCTGGGTTGCAGGCCGGGTCCCCAGTGGGGGCCACGTGAGAGGCAACCACACACTGATGTTTCACTCCCTCTCTTTCTCTTTCCCTTCCCCTCTCTCTCTAAAAATAAAGAAATAAAATATTTAAAAAAAAAGAACATCAACAACAATTGGGTTAGTTACATGAAAAATGTATGCGATGAAATACTAAAGCAGGGAAAACATGGTTGCATCTATAAAGCTTATGTGTATATATATAAATAATGAGGAGGAAATCAGGCAAATTTAGAACTGCATTTTGTTGAATGAGGAGATAATTTTCCCTTTTAAAATTTCTCTGTAATTGATGCTATGAATTTTGGTGCTGTAAATATGTTTTATTTTTATTTTTCTGCACGTATCTTTTAAAAAATTTTTATTGAATTTATGGGAGTGACATTGGTTAATAAAATTTTATAGATTTCAGGTTGTACAATTCTAAATACATCATCTGTATATTGTGTGTTCACCACCCCAAGTCAAGATTCCTTCCATCACCATTTATCCCCACTACCCTCTTCTACCTCCTGCCACCCTTTTCCTCCAGTAATCACCATATTCTTGTCTGTGTCTATGAGGTTTTTCTTTCCTTTTTCTTTTTTTGCTTATTCCCTTCACTTTTTTCACCTAGCCCTCCAACCCCCACTCCTTTGACAGTTGGCAGTCTGTTCTCTTTGTCTATGAATGTTTCTATTTTGTTAGTTTATTTTGTTCCTTAGGCTCGTATAAGTGAAATCATATGATACTTGTCTTTCTCTGAATGGCTTATTTCCCTTGGTGTAATGTGATCCAGGGCCATCCATGCAGTCTCAAAAGCTAAGATTTCCTTCCTTTTTATGCCCAAGTAACATTCCATTGTGTAAATGGAACCATAGCTTTTTTACCCACTCATTTACTGATGGGCACTTAGGCTGTTTCCAAATCTTGGCCATTGTAAAAAATGCTGCAATAAACAAAGGGGTGCATATATCCTTTAACATTAGTGTTTCAGGTTTCTTAGGATATATTCCCAGAAATGGGATTGCTGGGTCAAAATGCAGTTCCATTTTTAATTTTTTGAGGTAATTGCTTTCCACGGTGGCTGCACTAATTTACATTTCTACCAACAGTGCATGAGAGTTCCCTTTTCTGTACATATTCACCAACATTTGTTGTTTATTGATTTATTGATGATAGCCATTCTGACAGGTGTGAGGTGATATTTCATTGTGGTTTTAATTTGCATGTCTCTGACAATTAGTGACATTGAGCATCTTTTCATATGTCTACTGGCTATCTGTATGTCCTCTTTGGAGAAGTGTCTGTTGAGGTCCTTTGCCCACTTTTAAATTGAATTGTTTTTTTTGGTGTTGACTTGTATAAGTTCTTTATAAATTTGGCGTATTAACCCCTTATCAGATGTATCATTGACAAATGTTTTCTCATTCAGTGGGGCATTTTTCCATTTTGTTGATGGCTTCCTTTGCTGTGCAAAACCTTTTTACTTTAATGTAGTCCCATTTTTAAAATTTTTTCCTTTGTTTTCCTTGCCCAAGGAGATATATCAGAAAAAATATTACTATAAGACATGTCTGAGCTCTGGCTGGTATGGCTCAGTGGATAGAGTGCCAGCCTGTGAACCAAAGGGTAGCCAGTTTGATTCCCAGTCAGGCCACATGCCTTGGTTGCAGTCTAGGTACCCAGTGAGGGGCTCACAAGAGGCAACCACACACTGATATCTCTCTCCCTCTTGTTCTCCTTCTCTTCCCCTCTTTTTAAAAATAAATTTTAAAACAAACTTAAAAGATACATCTGAAATTTTACTGCCTGTTTTCCTTTCAGATTTTTTATGGTTTTGAGTGTAACATTTAAGTCTTTCATCAATTTTGAGTTTATTCTTGTGTATGGTTTAAGAAGGTGGTCTAATTTCATTTTTTTGCACATACCTGTCCAATTTTCCCACACTATTTATTGAATGCACTGTTTTAACCTCATTGTATGTTCTTGCTTCCTTTGTCACTATTAATTCACTATAAAGGTGTGGGCTTATTTCTGGGCTCTCTATTCTGTTCCATTAATGTATTTTTTCATCCCAGCATCATGCTATTTGATTATTACGGCCTTGTAGTGTAGTTTGATATTGGATGGCATGATTTTCCAACTTTGTTCTTCTTTCTCAGGATTGCTGAGGCTATCCCAGGCCTTTTGTGGTCTCATGTATCTTTTTGGAATATTCTAATTCTGCGAAATATGCTATTGGTATCTTGATAGGTATTATGTTGTCTCTTTAGATTGCTTTCAGTATTATGGACATTTTAATGATATTAATTTTTCCTGTCCATGATCACGGTATATGCTTCCACTTATTTGTGTCTTCTTCAGTTTATTTCTTTAGTGTCTTATAATTTTCTGAATATAGGTCTTTTACATCCTTGGTTAAATTTATTCCATGGTACTTTTATTTTTTGATGCAATTATGAATGGGATTATTTTCTTAACTTCTCTTTCTGATGGTTAATCGTTGGTTTAAAAAAAAGCAGCTGATTCATGGATATTTATTTTGTATCCTGCTACTTTACTGAATTCATTTTTCAGCTTTCAAAGTTTATTGGTGGAATATTTACAGTTCTCTGTAGAGTATCATGTCATCTGCTGTAAGTACTTTTTAAAACTTAGATGAGTGTTTATTAAAATTTGTGGATCTGTACACTTAAAATTAGTTCACTTTGTGCACTTTTATACACTTAAGTTTTAAAAGAAGGCTTAAAGTTCTGGCTGGTGGTCACAAGAGTGTATAATCAAATTAAAAATACTCATCCACTAAAATTTTGTGCAGTCTTCTATATGTTATACTTTAGTAAGAAAAATACATAAATTGAAACTCTGTGCTGACTCTATCGTGTACTAGCGGTCAAAGCGGGCCGGATCTGTTCACTGACCCCAGAAAGGCTCCAGGGCCACAGCAGGTCCCCACAGGACCTCTTCCGCGTGGCCTGCGGTGGGGGCGCCTACGTCTCTCTCCGCGGGTTTTAAGATTCTGAACTAAGGCCCATAGCTCCTGGGCACCACAGGTCTTCCAGCGCACGGGATAAAACCATCGGCAACGCCACTACTCCGGCCCCAACACCGGGTGGAAAATCAGGGCCTGGAGCCATCCCGCCACTCTATTCCCCACTGGCCGTACTGACGTAACTGCCCCGCCTCCCAACCTCGCGCCGCCGTTCCCGCCCCGCCCCTTTTCCCGGCGTGCACCGCAGTGAAGTCCCTCGCCCTCGGCTTTTGCCTGTCGCCCCAAGATGGCGGACACAATGAGCCGATACCGCGCCGGTTGCCCGTGAGCCTACCGTGAGGCGAAACGGTCGGCAAGGCCTTCACAGTCTAGGCAGGAGAACATTGCACGAACAGGAGGCGGGAGAGGGGAAAGCGGCCCGACAGTCGGCCGCTCTCCCGTTCGCCGCGAGTGCGGCACCCGCTCCTTCTGAGTCGGCCCCTCGGCAGCCCGTCCGCTCGCCCGCTCGTCGCGGGGCCCCGCCCCGGCCCTGCTCCGCTGCTGCCTCCTCCAGCAGCCGCCGCCATGAAGCTGACAGACGGCGTGCTGCGGAGCTTCCGCGTCGCCAAGGTGTTCCGTGAGAACTCGGACAAGATTAACTGCTTCGACTTCAGCCCTAACGGCGAGACGGTCATCTCGAGCAGCGACGACGACTCCATCGTGCTCTATGATTGCCAGGAGGGCAAGTGAGTGCGGCGGGGGCCCTGGGCCCGGATCTGAGTTCTTCCCTCCCTCTCGTGGTTCGCCCCGCGGCCGGCTCCCCGCCTCAACTCCTGCCCCTGCCTTTTTTTGCACCGGCTCCTGCCAAGGCCGCTTCCACTCGGAAGCCGTCCCGGAGACCTTTTCTTTTCTTTTTTTTAAATACAGTAATGACAGTAGTATTATTTTGTATGTCTTCGGTCTCTCCAGAGAGCGCTTGTACACCTCTTGCCAAACCCCACCTTGACCTTGACCTTTAAGCGTCGGTTTTGCCCACCCCCTCCCCAGGAGGTAGCTTTTCCTCCCCTCGTACTCTATCTGAGGTGCCTGTAGGCAGTGCCTCTAGCGCTGAACAGCGGAGGCTGCTCTCCTGCCTCATCCAACAGCTCTCTGTGCCCTCTCATAGGTGACCTCGATTCAGCCCTGGCATTTTGCCCATCCCCTGTCCATCAGGTTCCCGCGGCCTTTCTGCCGGAAGGCCGCGTGGGTTGCAGTTCTTAGGATTTATTTGTTGTGTTTCTTTGGGCCCCGTGTCCTTTCGTTTCTGTTCCAAATCATGTTCTTACTCCTAAAGACGCGACGACCCTGCTTATAAGTGAACTTTTTAGCAACATCTGAAACTTTTCCTTTTTGCCAGACACAAACGAATTTGGCTGTCCCATCCCGACCTGAATGTGAACCTCCCATTAGAACAAAGAAAACACCGTATAACAATTTCGTGTTTCCTCTTATACTTTAAAAAATTACACTTGTTGGTCTACTTGGAATTATCAAAATTCCGAGTCTAGTGTGATCGTGAAATTTCTACGTTGTCCCAAGTCCTCTGGAGACGCACCACACCTGCATCTCTGCAAAATCTTGTAAGCATAGCATTTTTCGCCTTTTTCCCTGGGGACCTTGTCAGCTTCACCTCACTCCTGCAGACATGCTTTCCTTAAATCCTTGCTAAATTGTGAGTTTCTTTGGAGCAGAAACTGGTTTACGCTAAATTTGATTTCCCTCCAGCCACCTTTTCCAAGCAGCCTTGCAGATGTTAGGTTTTGTCAGACTTCATTTTGTTGCCTAGTTCCAGATCTTATTTTTTGAATCCTCTATCTGCTCCAACTGTCCTTTTTGCATTAAAAAAAGCCAATGTCTTCTATAAACTTTCTTTTGGAACTTGTCTCGTCGTTTGTGAGTTTAGTTATCTAAAGTAATTCTGTTTTGGTCTGAGCATAATGTTCTCATTTTTTTCCCCCACTGGGGCTATTGAGAGGGTATTATGTAACTGGCTCTGGATCTGCCTGCAGTATGTGGGAGGGTTGCCTGTAGTGGTGGTCCTGGGGGAAGAGAGAATTTCTTAGTTGGATCGATGCTGAGTTGCTTGAGTCAATTTAATTCATTTAGTGTATGGTTTGCTCTCCACATCTGGCTACTTTAATCAGCTTAGAAAAGAGAGTGATGTATAAAGGTCTGGGTGAGGGTCAGTTGTGGGGCTCTGGAACTAGAAGTAATTTGAGGCTGGCTCACTTGAAATGTTTAGTGCTTGTGCACAGATTAGAACCTCTCCCTGGAACCTGAGGGTGGAGATGTATAGCCTCATTCAAAGGAAATAAAGGTTGTGATAGTATTTCTTCCTGGTTTGTCTCATAATTTCCACTTGTTGGAAGGGATGACAGTGACTTTAAATCCTGTCTTGTTAAAAGTAAAATGTTAATTTTATGACATACTGTCATTTATTCACTTATGTAGCATTGTTACATAATTATAAATTTACAGAAAAATTTAGTGTTCCAAAGAACTCCCATATGATCAAATAATTGGCTACATTTTGCCCCATTTGCTTATTCTCTATGTACATATTTATACATATGCATTTTTTCTATTTTTTTTACATACATATTTTTTCTAAAAGTTGGAGGTATCAACTCCCTTTATCCCTAAACATAGATCCCTACAACATGGCTTTTTTATGCACAAGGACATTCTCTTACATGAGTATAATCAGAGCACAGTTATCCAAGGTAGGAAATTTAATATTGATATAATAATGTAAGGCATGCTTTAAATGTTTTTCGTTTATCAAATAATTTTGATCTTGTTTTATTGTGATCTGTGGCAGGAGAGTGGTCTCATAGTTAGGAGACCTTGATTCTAGTTTGGCCTTGTCACCAGGTGTGTGACATCGGTCAGATCACTTGTCTGGATATTAGATGACCTCTTATCCTCTAGGAGTCCATGGTCCTAAATGGTAATGTGAAGAAAAAAATTGCTGCTGGTGTAGGTCAAACCAATATTGGAAGAAAAATCGTTTCCTTGTAAGGCATAGTATCTTTATTAGCTGGTACTAATGATAGAATTTGGGAGTTTGAAAATGGCTAAAATGATATTCTTAATGTTTTCTAGTTTACTATTCACTTAAACTTTCTTTATGATGGAGTTCATCCACTGAGTGATTTTTCAACTTGATAATATAAAGGATATATCTGTGGTAGGGGATGCAAATTATTCCGAGAAAAGGCTTTAATATTATTTATTCATACTTGATAACCAGAATCATAGTTGGTGGAGAGAAGCTTATTAAAATATTTGTAAAAAAATGTTCTAGGGCTTTGCAAAGATCCTCTGAAATGGATGCAGTACATTAGAAATTTGCTTTCAAACTAGGAAATGATATGTGGTAAAAGATTCCTTTTATTAACAAAAACCCAGGTTAGTGTTACTGATAAATTTGAGAAAATAGGCTATATCTAAGTGTAGCTGAAAATTTTCCTTATACCACACACACTTTAACATTGGCTCTTTAGGCTCTTCTGTTGTAAATAGACTGAAATACTGGAATAAGTAAGTTTCTTTCACTGGTAGAGGCAAAGTTAATTTGAGAGCAAACATATATACATGCTCATATTCATTTACTTACTCACTGGTTACCACCATACAGTAGGTACCCCAATGTACAACCCTGGTCAGAAGGCTGTACTAGGTAGCCTCTGAGCTGAACTGTTCAGTAGTAATGGTAAGAATGTGGAAAATCCAGTATGTTTGGAATGAGAAGTCTTGTTTGGAAATAGGTTTTATGTGGGAAAACCCTTAACCTCACTGATATTAACAAATACTGAAAATGCAAATGATTGAATTCTTAAAGCTACCAGAGTTATCTGATTGTTTAGTATCTACGTGCCAAGATGATTTTGCATTGATGACACAGTGAACTTCATAAATTGGAACTCTTGGCAAATATTGGTAAAGAATTTATGAAATCTGCCTATACCTAAGTGTAGAATAGGGGTGTCAAACTCATTTTCACCGGGGGCCACATCAGCCTTGCAGTTGCTTTCAAAGGGCTGAAATAATTTTAGGACTGTATAAATGTAACTCCTTAACTATTAAGGAGTTGAAATTACATTTGGCCCTTTGAGGAAAACCGCAAGGCTGATGTGGCCCCTGGTGAAAATGAGTTTGACACCTCTGGTATAGAACATTATGAAATTTTTGGTTAATGATTTTGCTGAGTTAGGTTTGAGCTTGATCTTCAAGGTTCTATAGAGGAAAACATTTAAGGAACTTCAACGAATGGATTGATGTCTTCTAGCTTGGAAATATGTGATTTTACATTGAAAAGAAAATAACCAATGGCTAGTTTTGCTTGGGAGAGTTAGGCTTGCCTTTCAGAAAGGCTCAGTAATTGCTTTTGACCTGTAGGATAGGGAGAATGGATAGCTTCTGCAACAGCAAGTTATATTAGGAATGGTAATCAGTAAGTTCTGGCCTCACTGGTTTGATGTATTTCCATATTCCTCTTTGTCATCAGGATGACTTGTGTTGTTTTGTGTGCCTGCCTTCTCAAATAGATGCACTTTTTCTCAGAGCTGACTTTTGAACATGGTAGTAAAGACTGAATTGAGCCCTCACATTTATTCTACATCCTAACATGGCATTTGGTGTTCAGAGGTTAAAGGCTGTTGCACTAGATTGATTCCATTTGTTTTCTTCCCTTTTGGAAGAATTTTTTTTTTTTTTTTTTTTTTTTAGTGTTAGAGCTTACCAAGAATCCTCACCCTTGCTACATCATTCAAATGCTTTTCTCTTAATGAAAATCCCAGAGTTTTCTGATGGAGGATTTTGATGGTTTTCTTTTTCTGTCCATTTCCTTGTCAGACCAAAGAGAACCCTGTACAGTAAGAAATATGGCGTGGACCTCATCAGATACACTCATGCAGCAAACACAGTCGTTTACAGCTCTAACAAAATAGACGGTAAGCAAGCCCTTTTTTTAGGAGTTACAGTTATGGTTTCCTCGTTGAATAATAGTTCACGGAATCTTTGTGACTACTTCTGTTTTGGTCATAGTTACTTTAAGTTAAATATTTTCCTATGATGTTAGCAATGCTAACATTGTTATGACTGAAAAGATGCTGGAGGCAAGCCACTAGTGCCTTTGAAGGACGTGAAACTGAGTATGAAAGGTCTTCAGTTTAGAATGGAAAGTGGAAATAGGAAGCAACAGACATGTATTTATGGTTTGTACTTCTTGAAACTTAAAAGAACACTTTTAGAACAAATAAAAGGAAAGAATACTTGACGCACAGCAAGAGGTAAACAATAGTATCTCCTGTTCAAAATATTGAGGTTTGAGAAAAGTTTTCACAAATACTTGAGCTGTGATAGTTTAGGAGATGTTAGAAGAGTTTTGGTGTATGCCAATCTTTTATGATCTGTGTCATAAAGGACAGTGTACTGACCTTAGTTATCTTTGATTATGGGGACATTTTTTAATCTGAATTTTATCCTTTTTCCTTTTAAGCAAAGCTAATGTCTTTGAAAAGTAAAGAGTTATTTTTAGAAATTAAACTTGTGAATTTCTTTCTCTAATGAATGGTCTCTGTTTTTAACCTGCATTTCACCTGGGATAAAACAATCACTCTTATTTTCATGTTAGGACTCCTTTTTAAAAAAATTTAACTTAATCTCACTGATTTATTGATGGTTTCACTTTTTTGTGGTAAGATTTTCCTACTGTCATTCAACAAAGATTGCTTAGACTGCTATTTTGGCTATGCCTGGCTCAGCTGATGGGCAGGCATTTTTTTTTTTTAATGAGACTTTTCTGCCTGCACTTGACTTTGAGTAAGTATATTATTTCTACCTTTCATGCCTCTGTTTCAGAAGTGGTTTTCTAAGTTACCATGCATTGGATGCTTTTGGACAAGAATGTAAAACGCTAGGTTCCTGAGGAACCATATCTGTTTGAGCATCTGCATGACTGGTATATTTCTTTTGTTGGGGTGTTTATTGGGTGATTGAGGATTGTCCAAATATGGTTCAAGAAGAGGCAATTGTGTGGCACTTGCAGCTTTGCTGCCAGCCCTCTGCTGTGAGGATGTTGCCTTTCCTGTCTCGAGTGCATCCTGAAGAGTTCTTCCAACGCTTCGTTTCCTTTTGCCTGATTCCAGGCTGAGGTAGTAGTTTGTACAGTTTGAGGGTCTATGATACCACCCGGTACAGGAGATAACTGTACAGGCCACTGCCTTGCCAGGAACAGTGCGCCAGCTTCCGAGTGGGGCGGAGAGGATGGCGACGCCCTGCTCATCTCTGGGAAACCAGGTAATGGGGAGGAAGCCTTTTTGCTGCTTAGGGCAGGTGAGTAGCTCCTAGCAATGGAACAACTAGAAAGATTTTGTAGTTGTTATTCGAGAACTCTGAAGATGTATTCAAAGAAAACCATGTAGAGTTCAGTTTTGGAACAACCTTCTCCCAGGTTAAATGCCCTCTCATTAGAAAGTAAACTACTGGGGTGACTTGGTGCTTCAGTTTCTTTGTTCTTACGTTCGTTTTGCCTCCAGAATGTTCTTTATGCTTTCCTTTTTGCATTTTGTCCTCATTTCCTATTACCCCTTTGTCAACAGTTGTTCCTTGTTCATAGTGTTTTTTGGGGCATTGTACTTTCCACTTCTGTTCTTTACGGCATTTCATTTCCTTCGCACCAGTATTTTTTGTTTATTTTTTTCAGATGGAATCATTTGGTTTTTAAGAGTGTCTTATTTTACCCAAGCACAGATCTCTACAATTATTCCTTTCCTCAATATAGTAAAAATCTCACTGTTATGATTGTTGGTATAGTTCATGAGTTTTGTTTTGAAATCTCTTGAGATTTTTAAAAAGAGATTTTATTTATTTTTAGAGGCAGGGGAAGGGAAGGAGAAAGAAAGGGAGAGAAACATGTTTCAATGTGTGGTTGCCTTTCATGCGCCCCCTGTTGGGGACCTGGCCCACAACCCAGACATGTGCCCTGACTGGGAATTGAACCTGTGACCCTTTAGTTCTTCTACTGAGCTATTCCAGCCTGGACTGTTGAGATCTTTTAAACCCAAAATTTCCCACTTCTTTTGGCCACATTATTTTTAACTTACTGCTCTGATGCACAAGGGACCAGTGGGTAGTTGGTTAGTTAGAAAGGAAGTAGAATATTCTGTTTCCATTTTGTTTAGTTTTAGTGTAAATTGTATATCCAGTTAACATTCAGGTGAGGTCATTGGTCTATAGGCTGTCAACTTAAGAACTCTGCTGTTGAATTATGTCAGATTTGTAGTAACCTCTCTTCAGCTGTGGAAGGAATCATTCACTATTTATTTACACTTTGCTTGAGTTATGGACAATAATGAATTCTTTGACCTTATCTTTTCCAGATGAAAATGCAAAGTAAATTTTTTAAAAAATAATGGGGTATCATCATGCCTTATTTGTCTTCTTACAGATACTATTCGTTACCTGTCCTTGCATGACAACAAATACATCAGATATTTTCCTGGACATAGCAAAAGGTAAGACCCAAGTGTAACAGAAGTAGATAGTTCTTTTATCCCTGAGGTTCCAGACAATAGAAGAATGGAGAGATTTTATCAGTGAACTAAAGCATTCCTCACTGCTGTTTGGCATTCTTCCTAGTCTTTTGTTAAGCTCTACCCAGTCAGCTCTGGATTAACAGGTTGTGGAAGCAAGGGTAGGACTTCATACATAAACTGAAACCACAATTAAAACATAATTAGGAAAAAAGGTTGATTTAAGATATTCAGTGGAAACCTATGTGGTAAAAAATAGAGTTAGCATTTAGGAACCCTAAATATCAGATGTCTCTTAATGAAAGGCTCTTGTATATATATGAGGTCTTCTGGTATAGGTAGCCCCCATTTTATCATGTTCCTTCTCTGCACAAACATATTCTGTGTGTGAGGATCATAATGATGATGCAAAAAAAATTAATAATTGTCCCTTGTGACTTTTGAAAGTCAAGCTTGTTTCCTCATTCTGTTTTGTAACGTAGGTTGCTTCTCTCTGTCTCCTACCCCAATTTCCACATTATTTTCTCCATAGTTTTTCAAGTTTTGTTTGAAAGTTAAACGCATTTTTCTTCAGATGATATTTTAATCACTGGGAGGTGGGTATTTCTTCTTGCTTTTATTTGCAAGTGTACAGAAACCAAGTAAGGCTTGCAGTGGTAGAGAACCCTGATAGGAGGTGGACTGAGAGCCAGCCTGTATTTCTGATTGGTCAGGGTCTTTCTATGTTGCTAAAGTTAAGAGGTGGCAGCTATTGGTTACTGTATTTTCAGACAAAGAATGGCATGTGACAGGTGCATGTTTTGGCATGTTTGTAATCAAATTAATGTTCACAAATGTACTGTGTATACTTAAGAGTTGATTGCAGTCAAAATTCTTGCCAGTCTTCCCAATTATCCAACCTCTTGACCTCCTGATTCTTAGTAGACGACTTTACCCCTCCTTTTTTTTTTTTTTTTTTTTTAAAGATCTTATTTATTTTATAGAGAGGGGAAGGGAGGGAGAAAGAGGAAGGGAAACATCAATGTGTGGTTGTCTCTTGTGCACCCCACACTGGGGACCTGGCCCACAACTCAGGCATGTGCACTGACTGGGAGTCAAACCAGCAACCTTTTGGTTTGCAGTCTGGCACTGAATCCACTGAGCCACACCAGCCAGGGCTTTTTTTTGGACAAAATCAAGGCTATCCAAATGAGTTCTTTTCAAATTCTCTTCCACCTAAATTCCTCTCTTCCTTGGAACCCTTTTCTTGAGAAAGAAGTAACCTTACTTCCTTGACAGAACCAACCTTTCTGTTTGCTTTCATGTCACCTGGACTTTTCCTTGCTGTCTACTAACTCATTTGGTCTTCCTCATCTTAAATCTATTTCTTGAGCCTATCACCCACTCTTTTTTTACTATCAAACATGAATAATCTGAATACTCCCATCTTCACCTTTTCACAGTTATTCACTGTTTAAATTGCTCTCAGTCTAGTCCCAAAGTCATCTCTGGGGCTTTTTTCAAGTTGTTTTACTTCCCTTTTTCCTTTTTTTAGTGGGTGCTCATCCTCAGTAAAACATTTTTTTTTTCCTTTGGCAGTTGACTTTTCCCATCTTGGTTCTATTCTTGCTATTCTTGGCTTCTTGCTCTCCTTTTGACTCTGAAATAAACAAGGTTTTATTGTAGCCTTTTCCCTTTCTCCTTGGTGTTTTTACAAATAATGTCACTGATTTCATTCATTTCTACTCAGGTGGCTTCCCAAATCAGTATTTTTAGCTCGTGTTTGTCATGATTTCCAGACTTAACTTCCACCTACAGGTTTTATACACATCTACACAGATGTCTCTTCTGTGCCCCCACCTGACAGGTCTAACACTCCATCATTTTTCTATTCCTTGGGCCATGTCCTGTCTACCCCATGTTTCTTCATCTCTGTGCCTTTCAGTTCTCTGGACTCAAAGCCTCTGTTGTCTCTTCACTCCCTTTCCCCTCCCTTCACATCCAGTGAGATGTTAAATCCTATTGATTCTACCAAGCTTTAACCTTCTGTGTCACTCTGCTCCCAACTCCTTTCTTTGCTTCTGTCCTGGCATGTGCCCTGTCAGGGTGAATTATTGTCTTCCTAATTAACCTCCCCATCCCTCGTCTTCCTGCTTCACCCTGTATTACAGTTTTGACCACTTCACAGCTCCCTTGGGAAGCCTTGGGTTCTCCACATCTGCCTGCTCCTTTCTCTTGGAGTCAAGTTCTTTCTCTGGTTCTGACCTGTTTTCCAACATTATCTCCCAGTTGAGGTGAACTGAACATATGCCTCATGCCTCCCTAGTTGGCACCTTCTGGAAAAGCCATCTCCCATTGAAACCCTGTTTACCACAGGCACTGCTTTTTTTCCAGAAAGCCTCCTCTGCCACTCTTTTGGAGTTGTCTGGACTAGATAGTTAAGCTTCGATAGAGTTGAGGTATTATTCCTCCTTGTATTCCCTGTTCCTCTCAGTGTCGAGTCTTGTGCCTAGATAGACTTACCCTGAGCTATTAACCTGAATACCATGGCGTAAAATTACATGTGTATATGCATTTTGCTCACTGTGTTTTAATATCACCTCAGAATTTCCAGGAAATTTTGGCTTACAGTATATTTTAAATTTTTAGGTTGGGGAGCTAGTGTAAATATTAGTTGTTATATGGGAAGAATTATTATTTTTTTGGAAAGAGAAGTAATTCTTTAAAGAAAAAATAAAGTAAATTTGAAGAAAAGTAAATTTTTCATTCTCTATTCACAGCATAGATTCAATTCTTTCTAGTGGAACCAAAACCTCCTGAACCCCTTTCAGTACCATGCAAAACTTGAACTTCCTCGATTTCTAGATTTAAAAAAAAAAATCCATTCACACATGAGTTTTGCAGTTCAGTCACTTTTTTTACCGCAAACATTTTTTTTTTTGTCAAAGTAAAGCAGTACAACACACACATTTTCTCTATAATTTTTTTAAAATTTATTTATTTATTTTTAGAGAGAGAGAAAGACATCAGATTGTTGTTCCACTTATTTATGTGTATGCATTGTGTACAATTATTTATGTGTATCATTGGTTGCTTCTTGTATGTGCCCTGAACGGAGATTGAACCTTACAGCCTTGGCATTGTGGGATGATGCTCTAACCAGCTGAGCTACCTGGCCAGGGCTCCTCTATAATCTTGATCTGTGATACCAGCTGCCATATCTGTGAAGTGTTTTGCCACCAAGCCAGAATGTGGAACTACTTGTCCATAACACCTAGAAGGATGAGCCATCTGAATGTTTATTTCACAAGGGCTTTCTCCATAGGTGGTACTGTAGAGTCACAGGCACTACTATAGGTACCTTGCTCCTCAAAGACCCCATGGTCAGGGCCATGGTATGCTCTTTGATCCTTCTCTGTAGGCCAGGCCCAAATACTGGAGTGGTGGAGGGCATCTTCAGAGTAGGGCATGGCAGAGCGAGGACATCAACAGAGGGGATGAGAGAGCTCAGGATGAGTACTTGGAAGAAGTGTTTTTATGTGAGTGATTCTTAATGGTAAAACCATAAAAAGGGACCAGTGTCAGAAATATAGTTGCTATTAGCATAAGCCTCTGGTTTTGTAATTTTAATGCCCAAACCAGCAGTTTTGCCATCACCTAGGAGCTTGTTAGAAATGCAGACCTTATTGCAGGGGTGTAAAACTCATTTTTACCAGGGGCCACATCAGCCTCGAGGTTGCCTTCAAAGGGCTGAATATAATTTTAGGACTGTATAAACATAACTACTCCGTAACAGTTAAGCGAGAGCTCGGGCTGCCACCAGATAAAACAAGGTGGTGGGCTGGATTCAGCCCTCGGGCCTTGTGTTTGCCACCTGTGCTCTAATGGATTAGTTCTGGGAGAGGATCCCAGCAATCTTTGTTTCAGCCCATCCTCCAGGTGATGCTGATGCCACTCAAGTTTAGAATATTTAGTCAACAAACCTGTAGTGAAATTATCATGCTTTAAAAAAAAATGACATATAGGTCAGTACCAACAGGGTCAATACCCTTTTAAAGTATACAGTTCAGTGGTTTTTATTATTTACAAAGTTGGGCAACCATCATCACTGTCTCATTCTAGAACATTTTTATCACCCCAAAGAGAGACCTTTTACCTATTAGCAGTCAATTTCCAGTCTCTGGCAACCACTAACCTACTTTCTGTCTCCATAGCTTTGCCTGTTACAGGCATTTTATATAAATGGAATCAGATAATGTGTGGCCTTTTGTGTTTGTCACTAAGTTTTCAAAGTTTATACATATTGTAATGTGAATCAGTACTTTATTTTTTAATGCTGAATGATATGGCATTTTATGGAATACACTACATTTTGCATATCCATTCATCATTAGTTGATGGACATTTGGGTTTCCAGTTTTTGGCTATTAATAATGCGGCTGTTAGTGTATGTGTAGTTTTTTACATGGATGTATATTTTTATTTTTCTTGTAATTTCTGAGTCATATAGCAACTTTTAATTTTTTGAGGAACTGTAAAACTGTTCCAAAGGAACTGTGCCATTTTACATTCCCACCAGAAATGTATGAAGGTTCCAACTTTTCCACATCCTTACCAACACTTGTCATCTCTCTCATCTCTTTTTTAGATTATAGCTGTGTTAGTGGTTGTGAAGTGGTATCTCATTGTGGTTTGATTTGCATTGGAATCATACATTTTTGTGCTATAGCTTTAAGTTGCTTTTTTCGTTATAATAGTTGCTTTTGATTATTCCAGATTGCTTATGGTAGTGTATTCCTTAAAGTGGAAGTTTGGGAAGAACAGGTATAGGTAGGTCGGTAGAGTGGTTTTAGAGTTCACATCAATTTTTCTTTAATCCTTGCCCAAGGATATGTTTATTGATATTTAGAGAGAGAGGAAAGGGAGATAGAGAAATACCAATCGGTTGCCTCCCATGTGTGCCCCAACGGGGGATTGAACCCACATCCTAGGTATGTGCCCTGACTGTAGGTGAAACCTGCAGCCTTTTGGTGCAGGGGACAATGCTCCAATAAACTGATCCACCTGCCCAGGGCCACATCCAGTTTTTGCAAATATTTTGCTTCAGCTCCTATTTATCTCTGTGCATTTCAGGGTGGTGGCCTTGTCCATGTCACCTGTGGATGACACTTTCATTTCTGGGTCTCTTGATAAGACCATTCGACTTTGGGATCTCCGGTCTCCTAACTGCCAGGTAATGGTACCTCACAGTTACACAGTGGGGGGAAAGCAATGGTTCCATTCTGGAATCCCAGTCTTTTAAAACTTTGGAGAAAATCAGGTTTCCTGGAAGGTAGCTGGTAATTAAGCAAATGCCTTTAATCCATTGCATATTGCATTTTGTTCTGTGGCTTATTGCTTTTAAAAAGTTCCCCCCGCCACCACTCCCCAGAGCCTTTTAGCCTCAAGGAATTTTTTAATTAGAATTCATTATCTATAAAATTGTACAGTTGGGGTTGATCTGAAATCAGTTGTATGGAGACGTTTTCTAAAAGCCTCATTTTAGTTTTACTTTTTCAGTCTTGTAGGTGTCTTTGTCCCTTAGTTTTCTCTGGGAAAAGTAAATTTTGTAGGTATAGGATCCTAGGTTCATTAACATTTTTTCTTATTTCTTTTTTCTTAGGGCCTCATGCATCTACAGGGCAAACCAGTTTGTTCTTTTGATCCAGAAGGGTTAATTTTTGCTGCAGGTGTCAATTCTGAAATGGTCAAACTTTATGACCTTCGCTCTTTTGATAAGGTAAATTTTTGAATTTTTAAGCTATCTTGATATTATGGAAGTTTCAAAGGGTGAGGTGGACATTTGAAAACCTTTTCTATGGTAGAAGAGATATGTGATAGATATTGGAAAGGGTCCTATCAGTAGTTAATTCTCTGTTTTCCCTAGTGAAAAAGGAATCTAAAGGGATGGCATAAGAATTGGCTCTGGTAGAAGGAATTATTGATGTGCCTTGGGCCTGGGGTTGCTACATTTATCTTTTGCAGGGGCCATTTGCAACATTTAAGATGCAGTATGATCGGACTTGTGAGTGGACAGGACTTAAGTTCAGCAATGATGGCAAACTCATCCTCATCTCCACCAATGGCAGCTTTATCCGTCTCATTGATGCATTCAAGGGAGTGGTGATGCACACGTTTGGGGTGAGCTGACAACCTTTCAGCGTGGCTGTTTCCATGTTCTTACCTCATGTGCTGAGAATTGTGTTAGCTGGTTAGTGGAGATGAGCACTGTTGTCCTTGACTCACTGATCAAGGCATGGGCTTGCATTTTCTTTTCTGCACATGAATGTATTTCTCTTGAATTCTAAAACATTCACTTCTTACCCAGTGACCCAAGTTTTTAGATATAAAATAATTCTTGATCATAAATGTTTTCTTGCCCTCTTGAATATGGAGTTGGGGTTATTGAGTGAATTGTATAGGGTGATGGCAAAGTCTAGAACCTTGGTAGCACTGTGCATGAGGAGAGGGTGTCATGGAAATGGAGGTGATGAGTCTGTTGGGTCAGTATTTCTAGGCAGTTGTTTTTGTTAATGACACTTTGACAAGGGAACTGTTCTTCTTTTAGGGTTATGCCAACAGCAAAGCTGTCACATTGGAGGCTTCATTTACGCCAGACTCCCAGTTTATTATGATTGGTAAGTGTCTTTTATCCCCCTTGGGGGTTATTTTTCTGGTACTGAGATTTTATTTATATTTTTGTTAAGTTTTTTCCTCCCATTATTTATTTATTTTTTAGAGAGGGGAAGGGAGAGAGAAAGAGAGGGAGAGAAATAGCAGTGTGTGGTTGCATCCCGTGCATCCTCTACTAGGGACCTGGCCTGCAACTCAGGCATGTGCCCTAGATGGGGAATTGAACCTGCAACCTTTTGAAGTGCAGGCTGGCACTCAATCCACTGAGCTACACCAACTGGGTCTATTTTTGTTAGTTTTAACTAAGCTGTTATTTACTATCCTTTTGTTAGATGTTCTTAGATTTCTGTGTAGCACAATATGCTAAAAGTATAGTGTCTAAACTATTCAGACTTAGCAGTTCTTTACTGGGAACTGGCATTAATGTTGGTCTTCCCTGGACTAACTTTAGAGTTAAAACTGTATGAGCACTCTCTTACTACTAATACTAACTTCCTGATACAATCCCGCTTTCAGTCATCTTAAAGGCTACATATTGGTAGTGGAATGATATTCAGCCCTCATTTTCAATGAGAACACTGAAGTCAGAGGGGAAGTGACTTGCCCAGGAACAAATAACCAGGGTCAAGATCATTCCCCAAAGTGTCTTTTTTTTCACTGCCTTTCCTTCCTCTCAGTTTCTGCTAAGGACTGGGTTCTGAAACATAGCCTCTTTCCAGATGTCAGTTTTTCTTTGTCTTTTTCCCTCTTGTCTTTGTATTGTGTCTTGAGCTGTTGTATGTTCCTTGATCATTCTCTTCAGGTTCAGAGGATGGCAAGATCCATGTCTGGAATGGAGAGAGTGGTATAAAAGTAGCTGTGTTGGATGGCAAACATACAGGCCCCATTACCTGTTTACAGTTCAACCCCAAGTTCATGACCTTTGCCAGTGCATGCTCCAACATGGTATGTGAACAGTGGGAGATGTCCTTCATTTGGGTTGTGGGTGTTTCAATGAGCACAGCAAGCTATGTTCTAAATAGGTACGTTACAAGCACCCAAGTTCATGTTTCTCAACTGGTTGCTTCAATGTTTCACCTCTTATTCTCTGATCTCTGGTTGGGCTGGCCTTTCACTTTTACTGTTAGATCTGAGATCACCTCTGAGCTCCTGGGAGATCATAGGCCAGTTTTAACTCTGGCTTCTGGTTTTATGCCCAAACTACATGGGCTATGGTTGACAGCTTTTTGGGTTCTTAAAATGCTTTGAATAAGCCTTTTGTGGCTACAACCTTTCAGTTTTCCATTTTGTCAGTTTATGGTGAATTCCTCAGAATTTTTTATAGTTGATCATAACTCACCGCTTAGAATTTTCTCCAGGCCGGTCTCTTTCTAGATAGCACTAGGAGAACAAAGCATCATGAGTCGTAGCTTCCAATTTCCTCTTGGCATCTTCTAAACCTACATGGGTATTTGGAGATGAGGCACTTTACAGCTAACCTACCCAGAACACATCTCCCCTTCCCCCTCTACCTTTAACTAAGAAGACAGTATCAGAAAAAAAGCAGCAAAACCATTCACTCCAATTCCTTTCATTTTTTTACAGCTTAGGAAGGTGAAGGCCTGTTTGAGGTTCCCTGGTGTATTAGCAGTGAGGCCAGGTTACCCACACCCCCAGGTTCTGGGCAGCACTCCTCTTTTTCCTTACCACTGGGCCTTGTGGTAGAGAGTAGACAGTGTTGGAGGGAAACAACTAGTTTGCTTTCACATGAAGCAAGTGTTTCTCTATATATTTCCTGAGTCAGGCAGTCGGTTGGTTGGTTGGTTGGCAGGGAGGGCCACCAGCTATAATTATTCCACCATTGGGGTTGGGCAACTTGATGTTGTGGGAAGGTGTAAAGAACCCTCAGCAGTTAAGAGAGAGGCTTGGCTAAAGTTGACTTGTATTGTTCTTTTTCCAGGCCTTCTGGTTGCCCACCATTGATGACTGACCCTGATGCTGTTTGGCTGTTCCTGTACAGTGAGGGTGGCCAGCAGGAAAAGAACCAAACTGAGATAATAGTGCTATTGGATCATTTCACTGGGCTGGAGAGCATCCTTCCACATGGCCTTCCCATGGATGTGCTGAACCTCTGCTCAAAAGAAAAAGTACTTTGCCAAGCTTCTTCAAAAGGATTCTTGGTGCAGCAGATTCAATTGAGACAGATTTTCTAGTTGTCAACTGCACCGAGCTCCTCCAGAGGAATGACCAGACTCATGATTAGGGTATAGTGAGGCCTTTAAGGCACTTTCAGTTTTGAATGTATTTGCTGCTGAGGAGCCGGTAAAGTTATTCTGCACATCCCTCTCCCACCCCTGTAAATGCATGGGAAGCCACAGTTCTGTTTTTGAAATGCTAGAGCAGCTCAGTGCCCCTTACCCTCACCCTGCATGTCTTGTTCCTGGGTTTCCCTGTGTCATTGTGGTATAATCCACAACCATCATGTTACTTAGGTGCCAAACATTTACAGAAATAAGTCTTCATGTATCTTGGGGTCAGAAAGGGACAGATGCAGAAAGATCTTGCTTGCCAGGAAGACTTGCAAGTTAGTCATTTGAGTGTGGGTGATCTAGACATGCCTCAGGCTCTGGGTTTTGGGTGAGAAAAAGCTCAAGAGCTTGAAAGGGAGGGACAGGTAGCAGGTGAGTTCCTAGGGCTGGGGTGTTTAGCACTAACCTAGTGTGGTCCCTTTTCATCAAGATGAATCGATGGTGGTCCTGGGTGCCTACCCAGTGTGGTGGTGTACAAAAGCAAGGTGGGAGTCTATTTTTGTATGAGATACATCACACCTTCCTGTGGGCCAGTATTGTGGAGTGAGTCTGAGTTGTTTACACTGATGCCTTCCCTGCCCACCACAAATTGTGTACATAGTCTCCTGATGATACTACCCCCTTCCCCAGCTCCCAACCATGAGCTGGCTCTAGGCCTGTGTTATATGTTATATTTAGTCTTTTTATATATGACCTGGGATTTCTGTTGTTTGTATTTTAGCACAGTGTGTATGCCTTCATTTAAATATATCGGTGTATGTGCATACATATATGTGTGTGTGCACATATATATATATATATAAATATGCATTTATATATATATATATATAAAACACCTGTTGTTTTCAGAGTTTAGCTGAAGGACATGGAGTTCTGCAGCCTGGGGGAAAGATTGCATTCTTGCTAATAGTGTTTGCCACAAGTGTTAGTAAGTCTTCCCTATTACATTTTTTTTTTCCTTCAGGAGACTGAACGAAGCAAAGCTTCAAGTGTTTGCTAATCCCACGGCAGCTAAGTGAGGGTCTTGGGATGACTCTCGTATTCCTCAAGCTGCACTTTGGGGCCCTCTCCGCAGTATTAGCCCCCTTTTTTGCCTGGTGATAATCTGTCTGCACCTATGTATGTGTGACAGTCACTTTTGCATGCCTTCTGTGTCTGGCTTACAGTATTTGGGGACAGAATGCTGGAACCAGGCCATTTTCAGTTTGCCTGAGGCTTCTTTACCAATTATAGGTCACTCCTGTTTACCTCTTATGTCTGCTTTCTTCTTTTCCTTGCCTTCTCTTGGGAGAGGGATGGGTCCTGATCAGGGTTGAGTTGAGCTGCAGCTGGCTTACGGCCTTTTCCTCCCCTGCATGGCCTTAGAGCAGGATGAATCGCATGTCTTTTCACTAAATTCCCAAACATTTAAGCAGGTTCCCTGCACATCCAGAAACAGCCTAAACAAGGTTATAACTTGTCTAAGAGGACTTGCCCAAGTGCATAGCTGCTAGGGGGAAAGCAAGCCATTACTGCCTCTGTTCAGCAGCTGGAATAGGCCATTGATTGCAAGCAATTACTGTTTTGTTTTAGTAATTACTTATTTTTAATCCTCACCCAAGGATATGTTTATTGATTTTAGAGAGAGGGAGAAAGAGAAACATTGATTTGTTGCCTTCTGTAGATGCCCCGACTGGGGATCAAACCTGCAATCTGACCAGGGATCAAACCTGCAAACTTTTGGTGTATGGGATGATGCTCCAACCAACTGAGCCACCTGACAAAGGCAGCAATTATTTTTTGACTTCTTCCTCAAACCTGAAGGTCAAGGGTCATGCATGCATCTTTCCCAAAATGACTAGAACCTGCAGCTTCTGTGATACCCACTGTTTATAGCCCTGTCATCTCAGAGTAATGGGACTTTTAGAAATCAACTGGTCTGAGCTGTTACTCCCATTCCTGGCTTTCAGGGCAGAAAATTCATGGTAGGAAAACTGTTTAGAGTACTTGGAACTGAGTTAACAAGAAAACCTGCTTAATTAACATTGATAATGAAGGCAGCCACCAAGCATGACTTGTTTGTTAGCAAGAAAATGATTTGTATTGAGATGTTTGTCCAAAGCTGAGATACCATGTCCTTTTAAAATATGCACTGCGTGACCTCTGTTTATGGGGACCCATGGCTGCAGAGTTGGGAAGGAAAGGGAAAAGACGCAGCTGGAAGTGACTGGAGATGATGTGATGGTGGGAATAAGTCAGAATAAAGGGAGAAAAAGGCTGTGGGCCAGAGAGGCTGAGGGCTGGGGCTGCAAGGATGCTCTCACTCAGTGGGAGCCAGAGGTGCTTGAGTGCTCGGTGGGGAGGAGCTCACTGCTCCAGTCAGGGCCAAAGCCACCGACTTGTATGTGACAGTAACACTGCACTATTCAGCCACCAGCCAGTGAGTTATTTTTTTAAGGAAAAACTTCCCTGTTGCAATTATAATTAATGCTTATTAAAGAAAATTTGAGAATTTTAAAAAGAATCAGTTTGCCACCCGAATGCTACCGCTGTTAATCTTTTGGCGTTAAATGTTCCTCTAGACATTTCTGTGTGTAGATTTTTGGTGTGTTTATGTAGTTGTTATTCTACTGTATATACAATTTTATGTTCCTTTTGTACTTAACATAAACATTTTTTCCATGTTATCTGTCTTAAACAGAATTTTATGGCTGCAGCCTCTTCCATTGAGTTTCTGTAGCATTGTTTGCTTGGTTGCAAGAGTTGGAGGGAAAGATGGGTTGTCTCATGGCTCACCCTGGGACTTGCTGTAATGCTGTGTGGATTGTTGGGATCCCTGGGACTGTTCTTGACTGGCCCATGACTAACGCTTATGGGCTGGTGGAAGAAACCCCCAGACTCATCCCTCAATGCGTAGCAGCCTGGGTTGCCTCAATCCCGGCCTCTAATAAGCAACCATATAGCCAGAAATGAGTGACTGGGAAAGGTCAGCCTGAGCCAACTTTGATACTCAAAGATGGCACATGGCATGTACCTCAGGCCACCTTTCGTCCCCAGTGTTACCTCAGTCTTTGATCAGATTGGCAGCCTCTAGCTAGAATAAGTGAGTTGTCCTGCTAGGTCCTGGCTTTGGGGGGTGGTGGTGGCGGGGGCAGGGGTGCAGGGCAAGGATAGTGGTACCTCTTTTAGGCTCCTGTGCCAGTTCTGGCAGAAGGTTCAGCCAGTTGCTTGGTTGCCTGTTGCCTGGCTTGTGAGTTGGTAACTCCTAAAGCCTATGATGTAGCTCTGTCCTCAAAGCTACAAGGATTTGATGTCTGCCTCATTCCTGGCTTTGGGCCCATCACTTGGGTCCAAATCATTGGGTTCATACAGTGGACTTTGGGTCCACTGTCATTGGAGGTTGGCCAAGGGCTCTGAAGGGCAGTAGAGGGAACATGCCAGTTTGTGAGTGGTGGACCATGCATAGGCTCTCCTGACACATTGTTCAAGGAGGAAGAGACTTCACAGCCTGGTGGCAGGGCTGCCACAGCACTTGGCTCTGCTGAGAGATGAATACATAGGTGAGTGTAGCTGCCCCTGCTGCAGTCATTCCTGCCAGTTTGGCTTGCTTGCAGTTGAGAGACCCACTGCACCCACTCACTGGGCTTCACCCTTTGTTATGAGGAACAAACTCTCTGGGGGTGAACTGGCTCAGCTGTTAATGTGGGTGAGGAGCAGGTACAAGATGCTGCCCCTGCTTTTGGGGGAGGGGTGGGGAGACTGCTGAGGAAAGAGGAAGTGAAACTCATGCAGGCTGTTTGGGCATACTCCTGTATTTGCCAGTTGCCTAACCAGAGGAGTCCCTGGTAGGTTGTCCAGGGCTGTGGGAGCTGACCATAGTTTGTCAGGACCCAGCTGTGGACAGGTGTAGGTCCACTAGTGTTGGGCTGTGGAATATGACTGAAAAATGAGAAATTGCAGTTTTTTCTATCTCTTCCCTAAAGAATGTACAGAATAAAATGAGTTAAGGGTAGGGAAGGGGACCTGAGAGTCTCCTCAATGAGTTTACCATCAATTCTGGGGCCTATTGGCCCTTGTCCTTCCTAGCTGCAATCTAGGAGTCAGTTGCCTAGTAAGAACTCATCTCAACTGTAAACTAAAGTAGTGAATCAGGGAGAAGTTGAGTAAGGCTGAGGTCATGAAAGTGATTGCTTTGTAAATGAATAAACACTTTCCAAGCACTTGAGCCTTGGGAAGTGCTAGATGGTAAAATAGTTTTGTGGGGGAACCTGAGGAACTAAGCTGCTCATCAAAATGGAAGCCCTGGAGCTTTGCATTAGAAAACAAGTTAAAAGGCAGTTCTTTTGGCACCTCAAGCCCAGAACTCGCAGAGGGCTATGGAGACCTTTCTGTTCCCCAGGCAACAATCTTCTCATTGGGGCTCATCCCAAGCTAGGAACTGGGGAGGCCACAGAGAAAAAACATGGTGCTGACTATAAGCTTGCAAAGTGGAGCTAAGACTGATTCTTGGCAAGGCAGAAGAGCAAAAGGTATAGTGTAATGCCAAGCTGTACAGCAACTCACGATTTACAAGGGCTTTTCTGCACAGAAACATTTAATCATAGGGAGGAGATGGGGAAAACAGAACAAAGGCATTATTAGGGCATCAACCTAGGGCCTGGAAGGAGCAATCAGGATGCAAGTCCAGAGGCAGGAGCATCAACTGGAGGGAATTCCCCACTCAGCCAACTGGGCTCCTCTTGCCCCTTTTCTCCAACTTCAGCCTCAGGGCCTGCTTCAGGATGGCTGTTCAGCAGATGAGGCTGCCCACGACTTCCCATAAGTTTCCCTGGATGAGTTCTGGCATTGTTAAGTAGATATCCTGACATTCATGGAATGGAGGCTTGGATCCAAATACAGGTTGTCTGACCTTCCCAGCATCCTTGGCTGATTCCCTTAGTCTAGCTGTCCCCACTTGGGAATAATATATTGGACTGTTAAGGATCCTCTCTGAAGAGCCTCCTGTGGATGTTCTAAGTTATAAACTGCCTGTCAGAGGGACGTTATCATTGACATAAGCACTTTCCCTGCCTGCCAAAGGAGGGACCTGGGGAGCTGGGTTCCCTGCACTTGTCAGCTCTGACCGCCTGGTATAAACGTTCCCCTTGAAATGGGTTGGGATGGAGGACAAGAGCTCTGGGCTGTGTCTGGCAGCAGGGCAGGCCTGCTATTGTCCACTGTGGAGAGATGCCCAGACTGCACCTGGTCCTGTGTGGTTCAGGGATGCGCTGTCAGAATCCTCAGTGGCCACTGTTCCTTTGGTCCTGGCTGTTCAGGGGAATCACGAACACAGAGATGTCATCGTAGGACACCTGCCCTTCCGCTGTGAGACCGCTGTCCTTCCCCTGTGTGCTGTGTATCAGCATTTGGGCCAGCTCTGAGAACCTGTGGGGACCATCCTGCAGATGTACTCCCAGGGCCATGGCAAAGAGGCAAGGCCAGCCCTCAGGGAGAACTCAGCACTGGGCTAGACACCTGGGGACCCAAGCAGTTCAACTGCGGGGCCAGGCAAACCACAAGCCTGTGAGGGCCACAGAGTGCATCACAGGAGTCTGAACCCAGAGATTTATGGGACCCACAATCATGCCCACCCTAGGAACCTTGAGAGAACACTAATACTGACCACCTGCCCTTAGCTGAGCTCATTGTCAGCATTGTCTTTTCAGCCATAACTATGACTTGGTGTTGCTGCTGGCACCCAGGCCCAGCCAGGTCTCCAGAAGTTACAGTACCTGTGTGGGTCCTCTCGATTGCTAGGGAGGAAGCTCCGCACTATTCGTGCCACCTGCTCATTGGACAGGACATCCCAGAGCCCATCAGTTGCCATGACAACCACATCATCTTCCTGCAGCTCCAACTGGTCCATATCCAGCACTGTCACCTGCAAGTTAAGTCTGAGGATCCCTCAGTGTTTCCTTCCCAGCTCCCACCAGCCTCACTGTTTGCCTTTGTAGGTAGATGGAAGCTGGGGTGGGCTGTTGCCCTCTCACCTGTGGGACAGAGAGCAAGAAGGGCTTGAGTTGAATGTTTGTATCCAAGACTCTGAGCTGATGGTCTCCCAGGCCCCGGGAGACGGCCAGTGTTCCCAATAACCGAGCCTGGGGACAAGCCAGAAGTGAGGTGACAGCAAATAACCCCAGCAAATGCACAAGTAAAGTATAGAGGTGGACTGTGGCCCTCAAGTACCCTGGGCCTTGGAGCAGTCCCCAGGATACCAGCCATAGCCACAAGACAAAGGAGCTCCTACCTCTGCAGGAGGCAACTGAAGAGGGATTCTTGAAGGGGGACATTCACTGACCTGCCTGCCCTGTCCATGGATCAGTGGGTACTTGAGATCCGACTTCTCCACACACTTGTAGCTCCTACCAGGAGCAGACTCAGCATCAACTCAGGCCCTACTTCCCACCTCATTTCCCCTCAACGCAGGGCCCACCCTGCTCAGGTGGAAGGGGACTGTCCCGGGCCACACAGATAGGCTTATGCCCCATGGTTCTCCCCACCGTATCCCTCCACCCCCAACTTGCTCACCAGCCGCTCATGTGGTGATCCCTGAACAAAACCTTCTGCCCCAAGTCATCCCCCTTCAGTCGCCGAGGGAACTCCAGTCGGGTGAATTCACCAGCCAGAAGCTCAGGGTAGACAAAGGCCTGGGGTAGGGAATGCCATACTCGGGTCAGGTTCTCTCCGGTGGCCTTGGACCAAGGAGTTGGGGCTCCACAGCCTCTGCCAAGGGCACCTACCAGCTGCTGGATCCGCTGTCGCTCAGTCTCTGGGGTGAACTCAGAGCTCAGAGGCCGTACCTCATCTCTCTGCACCAAGATGGCCCTGGATGGGATTGCGGAGGAGAGGGAGAGGTCTGTGGTGTGGCCTCTCTCCTGCTGGCCCTTCCCCCAACCACCAGGTGCCAGCTCTGCCCATGCCAATCCCTTGTTCAAGGCCCTCCATTACTGTCTGCAGGGTAAAGGCTCAGTCCCTTCAGCTTGTGCCCTCCCTGGCATCTGCTGTCCACTCATACTCCATACACGCCAGGTATACAAATAACTCAGCCAGTCAAGCCTCCCCATTTCCATCCTTCCACTTATAACCCCTTCACTGTCCCCACTGCCTCTGGTGCCTGCCTGCCCACCTGCCCCACTCTCCAAAGCCCACTCACCTGCTATCTCCAGCATTGGCCACATATAGCTTTCCCTGCAGGGACACAGCCACCAGGGCTGTGCAGCCGCCCACTTGGCCTGAGGCCTCCAGCTCTCGCCCGATCACCTCATCCTGGGGCAAACCGAGGTCACTTTAGCTGCTGCTTTTGCTGCCACAATATCACTCTGTCCCCTGTAGTTCATTTTCCCACCAATAAGCCTGGCAGTCCCAGCCCAAAGTCTAGCTATGACTCCAAGACCCAATGGTCAGATCTGGATGTGTCCCTTGGGAGGGAGGGAAGTCCTTTTCAAAACAGTGAAGAAGGGGAACCAGCCCCTGCACCAAGGAACAACAGGGCGTGCAATGAGACAATGCAGGTAAAAGCACATAGCACATAGTAGGCACTAGATAAACAGAGGGTTTATGATGACAATGATGGTTGTTAGTAAAGAACAAACCAACCCAATCTTGTCTTGCCATTTCAAACATCAATGACCACCACTGTGTACAGGAATGCCCCACAACCAGAGTCCCTCAGGTCCCTGGGGACAAAAGCCTTCATTCCTTCCCCAGTCAAAGGCCACACTTGACTTACACATTCCTGGAAGGCACTCTCCAGGGCCCCAATCACCAAGTCTTCTGTCCTAATGCCTTTTTCCTCCACAAATTGGGGATCACTGGGACAGACACAGTGGCCACTGAGGTGCATGGGGGGCCGACTGGCCACCAAGCCCTCTGCTATGGCCTCCAACTGCCGCCGCAGGCAGGAGTGCAGGGTGTTGGCAGCCAGGATGGCTGCAGCTGGACCGCCATGCCCATCAAACAGTGCCCAGTAATGACCCGTCAGGAACTGTACAGGAAAGGGTTGGTGTCAGGTTTGCCCTGGCTTCCCCAGTTGACCCCTGGCCCAGCATGGGGCACTAGGGCAAGAACTTCGGCCTGAAGTCCTGGCCCCAGTCCTGGCCTGTAAGAGCTGCTGAGGCCCAGCTGCGCTCACCTCTTCTGGACACAAGGTCACCCACTCCTGCTCCTCTTCAGCCCCAAATTCACATCGCCGGATGCACAGCTTCCCACAGGCAGCCTGATCCTCATTGAACTCAGATTTCTCTGCGTTGATGATCCTGAGGCCAGGAAGTGATCAGTGACCCTTCAGGGACACACCCATGTCCCTGTGGGCACAGAGACCAGAGCTGGTGCACAGGAGGAGCCCTCCTTCTGGGGCAATAGCCTCCACACTCCTTATACCTGGACAAACATGGTGAAGTTTCCTAACGGTTCAGTGACTTCCTAGCTTTCTGGGCCTTCAGGCAGTGGGGTTTGTTATTTCCTATTTTTGCCTTTCTCTGAAGGCAAAACTCAGGGCTCAGCCCCTCTGGAGCCTGCCTGCTGACCTGGACTGGGAAGGAAGGGTGGGGCTGCCTGAGGAGATCTGGGCCTATTCCCCAAGAATCCCTTTCCCATACTGCATAGGCCATGACACAGGGAGAGGCAGAAGGGGTAGTGTGTGTGTATATGTGTGTGTATGGTGGCTCGGGGGGCGGGGGGTGGGTGGGTAGTGGAGTGGGGGATGTGGTGGTTATCTCCAAAGCCCAGAATTCTGGCACTCTACCCAGTGTCCGGGTCTCACGCTGGAAGCTCTTGGGGTGCAGGTCCTTCCCAATTTGCAGCTCTCTCTAAGGGAGGCTGGAGTCCCAAAGAAAAGTCAGAGGTGGGATAGGGGGACTCTGTCAAGAATTCAGAGTTGACAATAAGGAGTTATCCACGAGGGAGAGTGGTCACTCACTCAGTTTAGCCCGTTTTCTAGCTCAGAGCAGTTCCCCAGGCTGGATCAACAAGGGTCCGGGGTCTGGAGTCCCGGTACAAGGGTCGCGGCAGTAGGGAGTGTCGGATGAGGGTCGCTGTGGGGGGGTGGGGGGGTGGGGGGCGGACACTCACTCTGCGTAGCCTGCGTTCCAGGGCAGCTCGCGGCCCCGCGCTGGGCAGCGCACGGGTCGGGCTTCCGGGCGGCGTGGGGCGTCGGTTGTGCCGGGGCAGGAGATCGAGCCGCGCAGGAAGCGGGGCCGCCGGTAGGGCACGGGGCTGGCGCGCGGCCTGGGGGGCCGCGGCGCGGGGAGTGGACCTCCCGGCAGGAAGCGGCGCCGGAACCAGCCGGCGGACATGGCGCGATGGCAGGGGGCTGCCCGCAGAGGGCTGGGTGGGAGAGCTGGACCGGACACCACCCGACCGCTGGCCCCTGGAGAGGAAGCGCGCCACGGGGCGGGGCGGACAGAGGCGGGGCGAGGACTCTCTGAAACCCCAGCCTCTCTGCTGAGTGTGTGCGCGCGCGGCCAGGTGTCGTCGGGCTTGTCCTACCTCATAACAACCGTAAGAAGCAAACGCTGTTACCAGTCCACTTTACAGGCCAGAAAATTGTAGCCTAGAGAGGGAAGTCGCTTGCCCCGCGTCACCCAGTATCCTGAGCAGGCTGATCCTTCACCCACATGTGTGGGGCACTAGCCTCGGAGAGGGAAATGTGCCCCCTCCCCACCCAAGGAGGCTCAGTAGGGGTCAGAGCACACCTTGGGCCTCCTGGATGGGTCAGTGTCTACAGCAGAGCATCAGGCCCTCTCCTGCTGGGCCTGGACCTTACAGAAGTTTAAGATGGGAACCGGATGTTCTTAGAGGTGTGGGACTGGCCAGGGAGTAAGAGTCTCAGAGCCCAGCGTTCCCCTCAGGTGGCCTCAATGCCTCACCCATTCAGCCCAGCAACTCTCCACCTTAGGATGGCTTTATTCATCCTGACACACCGCTCCACCCTTAGGCCAGTCCCTCCTCTCTGGGCAGAAAGCAGGATCCTCACTAGAGTGTGAGTGACTGATAGCAAGTAGGAATCCATTGTCCCCCAAAGGCTCCAACTGGTCAGAGTTCAGACCTGGGACTAAAGTAAGTGAAAGAATTTCATCTGGGTTGGAGGCAAGGTGTTGCAGTCTGAGCCCCTGGCTAGCTGTCATCGCAGGGTCTGTGGCAGTGTCCCTGCTCACATCTGCATGTTAACAGAGTGCTTTGTCATCCTCTGTCACTGAAGCCCGACTCCCTGTGCAGGTCTGTTATTTCCATCTCATAACAGGAACTCTGAGGCCTATGCAGAGGAAGTATCCTGATGTCCAATGCTGTGCTGTTTCCATTATGACAGTGCAGTTGACTAAAAACCCACTCCCCAGGGGATTTCTCTTCCCCTTTCCTCCTCCAGGAAGGCAGGCTAGTGAACTGAAAGCTGTGAGGCCCACAGCCCAGGGCCTCTAGGCAGGGCTACAGGAAGAGTCTCTACCTCTGCTCCTAAACCCAGCACATACTCACTAGGTCTTACTTCCTCCAGGTTGGCCAGCCCTGCCCCACTGGGAGTTCCTCCTACCCCAAAAGGAAGATTCTTGGGGCAGGGAGCTGTGCCCAATACCTCCTTCCTCCCATGATTCAGTTACAGAGAACCTAGGGGCTAATTTACTGAGCCTGCTGTGTAAACTAGGCCCCATGCTGGGTGCAGGAGTGTAGATGGCATCAAAGGACAGGAGGTCCCCTGCTGTGACGGTGAAGTCCTGGTGGATGGTGCTTGTTGCAGCTGGCAAGGGGGTAGCGGTAGAAAAAAGCTTCCCAAAGGATATCTGAGCCTGTCATTGGACAGAATTGGACCAGGGACCCAGAGTTGGGCAGACCTAATTCAGTCTCTGGGGTTACCTCATCCCCACCAGTCAATGGCTCAGAGATTTTTTAAGTCTAAAATTAGAGGAAATAACACAGACACAGTTTATTCCTCCAGCCTACTGTCTGGACTCTTCTCGGTGGGATGAAGCTCCTGTTCTCTAAGGTGTATTCAGAGAAGCTGGCCAGATGTCACAGGTGGTTTGTTAACCAGCTAAGACATTTTAAGCTTTCAAAGACATGTGGAACCCTATGACAATCCCATTCTCCTTGTTCCAGCGTGTTCTGAGTGTTCCTTCAGTGATACCCAGGATTCTCTGTATCTCTAGGCTTCTATTCTTGCCTGAATCCCAAGCCTGGCTCTCTTGGTTTATTCCCTCATTTTGATGAAGCACATCCTCTAACAACTTTCCAAGAAAGGATGACTGGAAGATAGTTTCCCGGGTCCTTGCAAGTCTGAAAAAGTTTGTATTCTGCCTTTGCTTCTTCTTCTTCTTTTTAAAAAAATCCTCACCCAAGGACGTGCTTATTGATTTTAGAGAGAGAGGAAGTCAGGGAGAGAAAGACACATACACAGTGATGTGAGAGAGAAACATTGATCAGTTGCTTCTTGTATGTGCCCATATTGGGGCTCGAACCTACAACCCAGGTGTGTGCCCTGACCAGGAATCGAACCCACAACATTTTGGTGCATGGGACAGTGCTTAACAAATTGAGCCACCAGGTCAAGGCTGTGCCTTTGCCTTGGATTGATATTTTGGCTCAGAATTCTGACTGCTCTGTTTATTAACTTTTGCTGCTGCTGAAATCCAGTGTCCATCTTATTCCCAGACCTTTGGATTGGCTTGTCATTGCCTTTTTCTCTCTTCAGAAACTTTCCGGTTCTTCTCTCTCTGGTTGTAGGTGAGGGGGTGGGTCTGTCTCATTCCTGGGCTGGCCCTCCCTCCAGGTCATTAAATTCCTCACTCCCCAGTGACACCGCTTTCCAACTGCTTGAATGAACTCAAATCAAGTGCGCCCTCTCCTGGTGGGAGGCATCTCCTCAGCTAACAGCTAGCATGTGAAGGATGGAGGGTGGGAGAGGAACATGTTTAGAAAAAAAAAGGAAAGTATTTATGCTACATTTTCTCACTTAATGAAAATTTTCTCACTCAAAAGTGAGATGTGGGACTCACTTTTGTTGAGTCCCACATCTGTCCTTAACAAAATTTAATTTTTAAAATTTAATACTTTCACATAATTCTAAATGAAAAGGGTATAATGGTGTAATTTAATAACACTCCTTCACACCCCCATCCCCTGGCCACCCAGTTTCCCTCCCTGGAGGCATCCAATATTACTGCTTTCTTGTGGATAGGGTTCCACTGAGATGGACGGACATCTCCATTTTAGAAATGTCGGGGTATTCTGTGGAAATTCAAGCAAAAAAATTACATTGCACATAAGACAAGAAATAACTAGTGCTGGCGAGGATGTGGAGAAAAGGAAACTGTGGTGCACTGTTGGTGGGAATAAATGGGTGCAGTCACTGTGGAAAGCAGGATGGAGATTCCTGGAAAAAGTAAGGGGATTAGAGTACTAGCAGAGAGATGGAAAGAAGTGGCTAGATTTGGGAGGGATGTAGGAAGTAAAACTGAGGGCTGGAGGAATAAACTAACTTGACCAAAGTCATATAGTGACTACTTAAATTTATATTTATTAAAAATGACATAAAATTAAACATTCACTTTCCACTGGCATGAGCCACATTATGAGTGCTCAGTATAGGTACCTTACTGAGCAGACTGATTATGTAACATTTCCATTGTCGCAGAAAATGCAGTCGGACAGCAGTCACTTAGAATCTGGGTCTCCTGAAGTTCCTTCCTAAGGCTCAGGCAGATTCCTTGCTCAGTTTGGAGTCTCTTGAGTGTTTGGGGGCTGAGGTCAGCAACTCTAGATTGCGCTTGACCTGGAGGTGCTCCCCAGCCCTTAAAAAAGTGCTGAATCCAGAGCAGCAGAATTATTCTTGCCCCTTTACTACAATACAAGGTAGTGACTGAGAAGTAGAAAGCAGCTGTCACTAATGTGTTCATGTGAATTTGATGACAGGACCACCTGGACTGCCTGGAAACTCAGGGACTTGCCCGGCTTCTGAAAATATTGGCCCACAGCATGGACACTTCATGGCCAAAATCATGCATTTCTGAATTAGATGCCAGAAGAATAATAGTTACTTTTGGTGAGTACATATTATCTGTAATGAAGTAAAGTGGGGATTGCAGCAACTGCAACTCAGTCTTCCACATCAGAGGTTTATGGCCTGAATTCCACTAGAATCAGGAGCAGGATCTGAGAGTGTAATAAAATGGACTCATTTTTCATAATTTTTCCTCTACAATTTTTTTAAAAATGAGCACTTGTTTACATTTCCCCTGCTAATTTGTTATTTTTGTGGTGACTCCAGTCTTGTTTCAGATAGTGGCTTCCACCTTGCCTAAGTCCAGAGCCAGGACAGCAAGTCTGTGCACAGGTCTTCGCCCTGTCCCTTGCAGATGCCCTCTTCAGTTACTGAACTCTCTCCCGCAACTCCACATACGGCCTTAGGATCCTTCTCTGCCCAGTAGTCCAAGTCAAGGAGAGAATAGTAGAAACCTAGTTGCTATCCTTGGATTAGGGACGGCATTTTATCTGAAGTGGCGCAAGATACAATTCAGTTCTCAGAACAGCAATAGAAAATTGTTCAGAGCTGTCTACTTCTGGGAAAAAGGGGAACATTCTTGCCATTTTGGAGCTGTTAAGGAGAAATGGTTTACCTAGTCAATGTGGCACTGGCTAAATGGTGGAAGTAGCATCACAGCGATAATGGGAACCCTCGGCACGATGATGAAAATATTACTCAGCACGTCTATCAGGCTTTTTTTTTTTTGGTCCGACCGATGAGACCTGGGGCTGCCTCAGCCAAATTTGGCAGAAGCACGTTGTGTCTCAGATCTGGCTCTGGCTTTGTTGTCCTTCTTGTACACCACTTCACAGGTGTCCCCCTCAGACAGGTGAACTGACTGAGGTGGAATGAAAGAGTTCTGGAACATGGGGAGATCAAGAAAACGTGCGTTAGTGAATGAATAAATGAACATAGCCTGGTATTCCCTAAAATAGGTTCCATGGAACCCTTCTCCAAGTGTTAGTAGAAATTGTGGGTTAAAAGAGTTTCGTGGTCAACCGTGGTTTGGAAATGCTGGGTTCAAACAAGCTTCTTTAACGCAGGACTTCTCTGTATGACAATACATCTTGTGATTCTCCAAAAGGGTCATTTAATATACTACGTGTTTCAAACTTATTTGATCACAGGATATTTTTCCTTTTCCTTTTTTAATCTATGAAATGTCTTGCAAAATTAGTATTCTAAGAAACATTTTGGGAAACACAATGCTGGTCCAAACTCCTCATTTTGTAGGTGACAAGAAATGAGTTCCAAAGAGGTTAGCATAACTTTCTCAAGGTCTTATAGGAAGGTGGTTAGGCTGGGATTCAAACTTGTCTGAGGCCAGTGCTTGGGCCTCTACATCAGGTCACTTACTGGAGAACTGGAAGTACCTTGCAGGTCTTCCTTTCACAAGAGATCCTGGGTTAATGTCATCCCTTCCGGCAGACAATAAGTAGCGCTGGCTGAAGTGAGGTCTCAGGAACATGCCCCTAGGTCTGTTTGCTTCACAGTAGTCACCAACAGAGGCTCCAGGTGAGAGGTCTTTGTTGTCCTTGCTAGTGTCACTATGGAAAATGAGCACCATTGTTTTTGTTTCTAAATAACAGTGCACAAACTCTTCAATTGATCCAAAACTTTTCCATGGATCCTGGCTATTTTCCTTCTTGGTGACAAGGAGTGTCTTAAACTGTGAGTTCCATGAAGGCACAGAGGCGATTTGGAACAACCTCTTGGACCTAATAAAATTATTGTAGATGCTTATTTAAACTATTAATATGTACAAGCGTTGTGGGAGCCCCTCAGAAAAGTCCCTTACCTAGACCTCAAGACCCCTGACAACACTGTGTAATGGATTTTTCATTTCTTGGGCAATTGATTGAAATAATGAACTGTAGCTAGTTTCTAATATTCATTTTGTGGGGTCCTCTAAGTTTTCCGAGTCTTTTTTCGGAATGGACCCCTTATCTATTTGCTTAAAGTAAGAGAATTTTTAGTGTTTGCAAACCCTCTGCTGAACACTCCTTCATTTAAAAATCACCCTTTCTTGTTATGCTTATTCTTAGACATGCTCTCATTCATATTAGGTGGGGGAGGCTTTTATTTTGTATTTAAAAAATGGCCCAAGAAAGTTGGGTTTAGGCTAGTATGATAGCCTGACAATTTCTTTCTGGGAAGAAGCACTAAATGGCATCAGCCTGCCCTTCTCCTTGGGGAATAATGGCCCAATTTTTCTGAGACACACGGATGTTCGGACTATTGAAGGAACCAGACTTTCCCAGAGGATAGAAGCAGTGTGGGAAAACCTGGATATGGCTTAGCATGGGTGCTAGCAGGCCATAATGAGAGAGGAAAGTCATTTTTGCTGGTTGCCGGTTTTTTGTGTCTGCAATTTCTGTCTTGGTGTGACCAAATGGGGTTGAATTACTGTTTAGACTAGAGAGGGGAGCAGCCCACGTCTGGTTGATTTCAGGACAGTGAAGTTGGCCTTACTTACACCATTTCATTCTCCAGGCCTTGATAGAAATTTTTGGGCTCTCACCAGTTTCATAGGTCAGGTGGCATTTTGTTCTCTTCTCCCAGGTATAATGGCTGTGTAACAAATTACCACGACACAGAATGAGTTATGCCCATGGATTCTGTGGGTCAGGAAATCAGTCAGAGCATGGTGGGGATCGCATGTCAGTGTTCCAGGATGTCAGGGTCTCAGGTGGGAAGACTCAAAGTTTGGTGGTGATGCAATGGCAGGGAGCTGGAATCTCTTGAAGGTTTATTCCTACACATATCTGGTACCTGGACTACGAAGACCCTGAGTCAACTGGTCTCTCCATTCAGCAGGGTTACCTCACAGCAGGGCCACCTCGGGGTAGTTAGACTTGAGGTAGAAGCTGCCTCACCTGTTATAACACAGCCTCCAAAGCCATTTGCATCAACTCTGCCCTTCTGTACTGGCTGAAGCACCTGCAACCCTGCCTGGTTTCTAGGTTGGAGAATCATGTAGTAGTAGAGCCTATGGAAGACAGTTTTGGCAAACACAGTACTCCGCCTCTCTCAGGAGTTCAGTGTGAGAAAGGCCAAGCTAAAGACGGGGTGCCAGCTTCCAGGCTGTGCACTAGACAAGTGCCCGTGACATCTGCTAGTGCTCTGAATTTCCTGGAGTGGTGTTCTTTCTGTCACAGGGAGCTCTCCACAGGTAGTTGTGAGTCTTAAGCCATGTGGCACACTTGTTAGCATGTAACATTTTTTTCCCTAAATGCCACCCTTTCAGGCAGTTGTAGCATGTAGGGTAATTAGATGAAGATGCCCTGTGGATACAAGGGAGTGGCAAGTAGAGGGCAGCCCCTCCCTTCTTGGATGAGCCCCTTTTTCAGGGCACGTATTGCGCAATGAAATGTAGCAATCCTAGAAACTATTATTGTTGTAATTGGTTTTACCATTAAAAAAAATCAAAGCATTTAGCAGTTCTCATGCCTAGGACCCTCCTAGTTACCTTCTCCAGGGTCCATTCCTAAGTGCCCTGTTTGCTGCACCCATGTTCTTTCCTTTTCTAAAGCTCCCACTTTTTTCCGGAAACATGATGCTCTTGTGAACTTGACAATGAGGGGCACATTTCCAGGAATGCTGATGGCTTAGCAGGACTAAATATGCATTTAAAATATTTCTGAACAACTTTTAAACTTCTAACTTCAAATGTAATGCATATGTGTTATAAAATTCAAGCTGGCAATATAGAAAGGTAAAAAAAGATAGTGACTCAGAACTCTCTTTACCTATGGGGATTTTTAGCAATATGGTTGCCCTGTATGAATGTAGGGCAGGGGGTGTGTGAGACAGACAGGCAGGCAGGGAGGATGGGAGGAGGGAACATGCAGCTTTCGCCTAATGACACCGCTTCTGTGCTGACATTAGACGTAGGGAATTTTAGTTGGTGGAATGAATTCTTCCAAAAGTAAAAATAAAAATTTGTGGAGAAAGAAACCATGGGGTAGAAGAAAAGTAGCCTTTGATTCTTTGAGTTGAAAGTTCTTGAGGTTAAAAGTTCTTGTAGGTTTTTCTCTATGGCTTACCCTTCAGAAAGACCAATTCAAAACAACACAATTGTGGTTACTCATAAGAAAGTTAACTGTGAATATAGTAAAAACCATTGGATTATATACTTTGGGTGAATTGTATGGCATGTGAATTATATCTCAACAAAGCTGTTACAAATAAATAAAATTTTGAAAGGCCCAAATTGTATAAGCACTAAGCTTTCTGAGAACCAAGTCACTTCCTGGGAAATTAACAGTCAGAAGATAAATCTTAGGGCAATTCATCTTGCAGACTTCCTGAGGAAGATTATGTAATCGAAGTACATGATAAAAATTTTTTAAAAGGCAACAAGATGAATGGTACTATATAAAATATTAAAAGGTAGATTTTTAAGATAGCATTAATAGTGAAGAGATGTTAAGTTGTTCATTATCATCTTTCTTTTGTTATCTACATTTGCTTTATTTTTTTCAGCTGCTCATTTGAGCTTGGTGGGTAGGGGCAGGGGTGGCTAGGGATGAGAAATATTGGCCAGTTGGCTTTTGTTAATTTTTCATAAATCTCATTAACTGAAATCTGTAATTTGAACATGGCTCTTCTTTGAAATGCTCTGGAGTTCAATCAATTTCTTAATCATGTCACAACAGCAGGAGCCACTGAAAAAGAGACCTGGGTTACAGAAAACTACACATGTTTCCTTTCACAGGGTCCCAAACAGGGAATTCGATGTCTCCTTCACTAAACCTCATCTACTAACATTGCATCTCTGAGTGACTTGGGGGAGGGAATAAAATGTATTTTTAAATGAGAAAAAAGAAAGCCAGAAATCATCATTGTTAGATGAACAACCCTCCAAAATCAAGATCTCAACAGCACCTGATGAAATGCAAATTATTATTCACATTGGTCGCTTTTCCTCCCCTTTTTCAAATGATGTATTATCCTTTGATACTGCATTCAGTTAGCTAGCTTGCCGCAGCATAAATATTTGATCTTGGTATAATGCTTTTCACAACTACTTTTTGCTATAGCCAGGCATTCTTATTTTTTGGTTCCATCTTTCCTTCATTAAAGTGAGGAAGCAAATACAAGTAGTAGGTGAGCAAAGAGAATAGAAAACATTGACCTGTAAATTATACAAGTGAGGGAAAGCTCTAGGGGATAAATAAAATTTTGGCAGGGAGAAAGTCTACAACTGCATTTCCTGGGGGCCACGTTCAGCTTGTCCTCTTTCAGTTTGCTTTGTATTTACTTGCCGGGGACAATCAGGACACCATGGAATTCACTTTGTCTTCAAACCAATCTTTTTGCTCTTTAATTATTATTAAAGTGAACTGTACAAGAAGAGGGGCTAGATTTTCAGACAGTCCTTTGTAGGGGGGCTCTGCCCACAGAGCCCCATCCATCTGCCATGGATGAAAATAAGTCTACCAAGACATGATCTGCTTGGGGAGGAGAGGTGGCCGATCTCTCAAAGGAGAAAGGCCTTCCATGTGATTGTGCCTGTCTTGGGTGGCCCCTCCCTTGAGGGAATCTTACCCATCATTGGCTAACTGACCAAGCACTGGGGGCCAGTTATGGATGAAGCAGAAGCAGTACTCCTGCCAGGGAGATAAGCTTTGTCTCCTTAGTAGCTTACAGTCCAAAGGTCGCTCATTCAGCCTTAGCCATGGGGGATTACAGCTTCTGAAACCAGGCAGGATGGTTCCCAACAGTCCTTATACATGTCAAAATTCAGTTGAGTAGAGTTGCTGGGATAGAGCAACCATTTAGTTGCCTTGTGGTACATCCCATGTAGAATTTCCCCAGAAAAGGGTGCCTCTGTGAGAATTTAGAAGCTAGCATTTCCAGCAACTTGGGTTTGCTAGGACAGTCCTGTAAGGAGGATCTGGGTGGGGCTGAGCCTCCACTACAACCATTGACTTGAGTTCTGCTTTTTTTTTTCTTAATTTTTTAAATTATATTTTATTGATTATGCTATTATAGGTGTCCCAATATTTCCCCCTTTGCCACACTCAACCCAGCACCCAAACTCCCTCAGGCAATCCCCACACCATTGTTCATGTCCTTAGGTCATGTGCATGTTCTTTGGCTACTCCATTCCCCATAGTACTTTACATCCCCATGGCTATTCTGTAACTACCTATTTGTACTTCTTAATTCCCTCACCTTTTCTCTGATTCCCCCATGCCATCTGGCAACTAACAAAAAACTCTCTGTATCCATAATTCTGTGTCTGTTCTTCTTGTTTGCTTAGTTTGTTTTTTAGATTCAGTTACTGATAGATATGCATTTGTTGCCATTTTATTGTTCATAGTTTTGATCTTCTTCTTTTTCTTAATTAAGTCCCTTTAACATTTCATATAATAATGGCTTGGTGATGATGAATTCCTTAAGCTTTTTCTTGTCTGGGAAGCTCTTTATCTGCCCTTCAATTCTAAATGATCGCTTTGCTGGGAAGAACAGTCTTGGCTGTAGGTCCCTGCTTTTCATGGCTTTAAATATTTCTTGCTAATCCCTTCTAGCCTGCAAAATTTCTTTTGAGAAATCAGCAAACAATCTTATGGGAACTCCCTTGTAGGTAACTAACTTCTTTTTTCTTGCTGCTTCTAAGTTTCTCTCTTTATCTTTAACCTTTGGCATTTTAATTATGACATGACTTGGAGTGGGCCTCTTTGCATCCATCTGTTTGGGGCTTCCTGGACTTGCATGTCTATTTACTTCACCAAATTAGGGATGCTGTCTTTCATTATTTTTGCAAATAGATTTCCAATTTCTTGCTCTTTCTTTTCTCCTAGCAATCCTATGATGTGAATTTTGGACCTCTTGAAGTTGTCCCAGAGGCTCCTTATACTATCCTCATTTTTTGGATTCTTTTTTCTTCTTGTTGTTCTGATTGGTTGTTTTTTGCTTCCTATGTTCCACATCATTGATTTGATTCTCAGCTTCATGCACTTTACTGTTGTTTCCTTGTAAATTGTTCTTTATTTCAATTAGTGTATCCTTTATTTCTGACTGGATCTTTTTTATGCTCTGGAGGTCCGCACTAAGGTCCTTGAGCATCCTAACAACCAGTGTTTTGAATTCTGCATCTGATAGATTGCTTATCTCCATTTTGTTTAGTTCTTTTTCTGGAGTTTTGTTCTGTTCTTTCATTTGGGCCATGTTTCTTTGTCTTCTCATTTTGGCAGCCTCCCTGTGTTTGTTTCTGTTAATGAGGTAGAGTTGCTATGACTCCCTGTCTTGGTGGTGTGGCCTAATGTAGTAGGTGTTATGTAGGGTCCAGTGGCACAGCCTCCCCTGTCACCCAAGCTGGGTACTTAAGGAGTACCCTTTGTGTGGGCTAAGTACATCCTCCTCTTGTAGTTGAGCCTTGATTATGATTGGAAGGTGAATGGGAGGGATTTACTCAGGCCAATCAGCTGCAAACACTGCTGTGACCACTGACCACCAACTTTTGCTTCTGTGGAGGATCAGCTGTGCAGAGGCAGGGTGGTGGTGCTCCATCGTGGTCTGTAGTTGTCCACTGGTGCAAAGGCTCTGGGGTTTCCCAGGTGGTGCAGGCCAAGGTCAGCCCCCACCTGTGTTCTGCCTGGGGCCACCTTGCATGAGCTATAAAGCAATCTGAGGTGGCTGCTACTTGTACTAGGCTTGGAGATTCCCGGGTGAATTGAAGTTGTGAATCTGGGCTGGTTGTTGCTAGTGCTGGGCCTGGGGCCCCTTAGCAAGAGGTATGGGGGTTTGGGTGCTCCCTGAGGCTAGATATTGCTTGAGAGGATTTATGATGTTATGAAGCAAGAGCCAAGACCAGCCATTCATATGGAAAAACCACCTTGGGTGGGACTGTATGTTGTTTGAGATGGAGTCTCTGGGGATCTCCAGGTAAGGTCAAACAGTGGAGTCAGGTTGATGGAATCTCAGATATGGCACCAGACTGCCAGCTCTGTGGCTTTGTCGGGGGAGGGTCCAGAAAAGGGACAATAGCCTGACTTTCTGTCTGGGAGAAGGCCGTGTCCCAGCTCTTGTCTTGATGCCAGACACTTCACTTTCTCTCTGTAAGTCACTGGTGTCTTTCCGGAACTGCTTGGGGCTCCAGAAATGTCTTCCACTGATTTAATTCCCGCTGGTTTTTGCAGCCAGAAGTTATAGGGTCTTATCTTCCTGGCACTGGAACCCTGGGCTGGGATGCCTTGGTGTGGGGCTGGGACTCCTCCCTCCCAAGGTATCCCTCCAAATTTTTATCCACCACACATGGATGTGGGACCAGCCCATTCCGCATCTCCACCTCTCCTACCAGTCTGGATGGATGTGTTTTTTTAAAAAAATATATTTTATTGATTATGTTATTACAGTTGTCCCATTCCCCCTTTATTCCTCTCCATCATGCACACTCCCTCCCACCCACATTCCCCTCCTTTAGTTCATGTCCATGTGTCATAAGTTCTTTAGCTTCTACATTTCCCATACTATTCTTAACCTCCCCCTGTCTATTTTCTCTCTACCATCTATGCTACTTATTTTCTGTACCTTTTCCCCCTCTCTCCTCCTCCCACTCCCCTGTTGCTAACCCTCCATGTGATGTCCATTTCTGTGTTTCTGTTCCTGTTCTATTGTTTGCTTAGTTTGATTTTGTTTTAGGTGTGGTTGTTAATATCTGTGAGTTTGCTGTCTTTTTACTGTCATATTTTTTTATCTTCTTTTTCTTAGATAAGTCCCTTTAATATTTCATATAATAAGGGCTTGGTGATGATGAACTCCTTTAACTTGACCTTATCTGAGAAGCACTTTATCTTCCCTTCCATTTTAAATGAAAGCTTTGCTGGATAGAGCCATCTTGGATGTAGGTCCTTGACTTTCATGACTTGGAACACTTCTTTCCAGCCCCTTCTTGCCTATAAAGTCTCTTTTGAGAAATCAGCGGACAGTCTGATGGGATCTCCTTTGTAAGTGACTGTCTCCTTATCTCTAGCTGCTTCTAGATTTCTCTCCATTTTAATCTTGGCTAATGTAATTATGATGTGCCTTGGTGTGTTCCTCCTTGGGTCCAACTTCTTTGGGACTCTCTGAGCTTCCTTCACTTCCTGGAAATCTATTTCCTTTGCCAGATTGGGGAAGCTCTTCTTTATTATTTGTTCAAATAACTTTTCCACTTGTTGCTCTTCTTCTTCCCCTTCTGGAACCCCTATAATTTGGATGTTGGGACGTTTAAAGATGTTCTGGAGGTTCCTAAGCCTCTCCTCATTTTTTTAAATTCTTGTTTCTTCCTTCTTTTCTGTTTGTTTGATTCTTTCTTCCTTCTGGTCCACTCCATTGATTTGAGTCCCAGTTTTCCTCCCATCTCTATTGGTTCCCGGTGCATTTTCCTTCATTTCACTTAGCGTAGCCTTCATTTGTTCATCTAATTTGCAACCAAAATCAACCAATTCTGTGAGCATCCTGATAACCAGTGGTTTGAACTGTGCATCTGATAGGTTGGCTATCTCTTGATCACTTAAAAGTATTGGCTCTGGTGGTTTTGTTTGTTCTTTCGTTTGAGCCATTTCTTTTCTTTTTCTTTTTTGGGTCTGGTCCCGCCTGTTACGTATGAGGGGCAGAGCCTTAAGTGTTCCCCAGGGCGGGGCAACCCAGTCCCAGAGTTGTGAAGCTGTGTGTGGGGGGGCGGTCAGAGAGGGAACAATGGCGCTTGCTCTACTCTCTGGGATTTTAGTCCCCTCTGTGAGGCTGGGAGTCTCTCCCCGCACTTCAACCCCCACAAGTGTTTTCAATCAGTGCTTTTAGGCTTTATTTCCCAGCACTGGGGCCCTGGGTTGTGCAGTCTGTCTCGCTGCCTGTTTTCGCCTGGTTTATCTGCGTTCGAATGTGTGACTATGGTCAGCCACCTTATGCACCTCACTGGGTCTGTTCGTTGCCTCCCCGGGCCCGGTAACCTCTGCCTGTGTGCCAACCGCCACCCACACATCCAGGACCACTAGCCACTGCTTTTTCCTGCTGCAATCCCTCTCCGCGGGCGGCCGACTCCGCCCCTCTTACTGGTCTGGGTGAAACATTGTGGGACTTCCATACAATTCAATTTTCTATCTGTTCTGTTTTTTTTTGGTTCTAAATTTTTGTTGTCCTTAATTTTGGTTGTGAGAGGAGGCACAGTGTGTTCACCTATGTCTCCATCTTGGCCAGAAGTCCTGTATTCTTTAATCTGTAGTTGTCAGACTTTCATTCAACTTTATTTCTAATGGTTCTGTGTGATGGTTGTTCTGTACTTTAGTTGTAATTTTGATGTGGTTGTGCAAGGAGGTGAGCTGTGTTTACTTATGCTACCATCTTTACCAGAAGTCTATGTTCTGCTTTATAAGATGAACAAATCTAGTCCAGCTTCAGTAACAGGTTACCTTCTATATCCAGTGTCTTATCTATGGCTCTCTGTTGCACTCTCCTTCAGGTTAACATTGCTGTTTTTGTTTTTAATTTTTATTTTTTTTTAAATTAAATTTATGGGGGTGACATTCGTTAGTAAGATTATATAAGTTTCAAGTGTACAGTTCCATGATACATTGTATTGTACACTGCAATTTGTGTATTGCATTGTATGCCAACCACCCAAATTCATTAGCAAAGATATGTATACCCTAATGTTTATTGAAGCATTATTTGTGGTGGCCAAGACACGAAACACTGAAGTGTCCTTTGGTAGAGGGTTGGATAAAGAAGATATGGTATATATACACATTGGAATGCTACTGAGCCATTAAGAAAAGATGAAATATTGCCATTTGTGAAAACATGAATGGATCTTGAGAACATCATGCTAAGTGTAATAAGTCAGAAAAAGCTAAGAACTATATGATTTCACTTATATGTAGGATATTAAACTGAAAGCAAGAAATGAACAAACAAGAAAAACAAAAAAGAATTCATAGACACAGGTTAACTTTGTTTTAAATAATGCTCATATGACATAGTTGAAAAACTCACAGTTCCCTTCATTACCTGCCCTTGGAGTCAGTATGCCAGAATGAAGTCTTGGCCTTTGCTTGGGTTTGTGTGTGACCTGGAAGTAGGGAGAAGTGAGTGCAGAGAGAGGTGATGGGTCCCTTTCTTCCTCTATAAAACAGGGAAGGTGGTGCTTCTTACCTCGTAAAGTGTTGGAGGGGGACATGAGTGATGCTAGGACTTAGAACCATGCCTGGCTCAAGACCATCACTCAGAACATGGTGGATCTTGGTCTACTCTCTGGCCTGGAAGCCGTGTGTGTGTGTGTCTGTGTACGTGTGTGTATGTTCTTACTGGTTTTGGTCCATTGCCTTACTCTGGCCTTGGGTTTCTGAAACATGCATGCTGATGTGGCCCAGTATTAGCATTGCCACTTGTCTTGGGTGATTTACTTGAGCTCTCTGAGCCTCAGTTAACTCCTGGAAAAATAGCTCTTTCCTTACAGAGTTGTGGGGTTAAAGGAATGACCTGCAAAGGGGCTGGCATACAGCACCTTGAAACATGGGAAAGGATTACTATTATTTTCCCTACTGTTGATTCTTCTCCTGCCTTACTTCCATTCTTTGTTGGTTTGTTTATCCTCATTTGCTTCAAATCTCAGTTGAAGGAAGTCTTCTTTGATCACTTTATCTGAAAGAGATTATTTCCTGTTACTCATACCGCCTTTTTGACTGTAGTGATTTATTTACATTATATACATAGTCATTATCTGTCTTCCCTACTAGACTGTTAAGATGCTTGAGGGCAGACACTTTGCTTTGCTTTCTTTAGTGTATCTAGTGCCTTGCACAGAATACACACTCTGTATAGTTATTGAATGAAGATATGATAATTGTCACCACAATGATGGAGAAGGCTAAAGCAGGGCTAAAGTAAATTTTCCATCACTAGAATTTTCACATTCAGTATGCTCTTCCTTAAATGGCTTTAATCAAACTTCCAAGTGTCACATTCTATGTTTCTGTGACCACAATTCTGAATCAATGCTCATGAAATGGTGTCCATGGCACAGTGACTTTTGCATGTAAACAGGATTCTGACATTCTTTTTCCACATTTGGACATTGTCTCCTTTCCTACCAGTACACCCCTCGGAGTTTCATCTTTACCTTTTTCCACCCATCCACCAACTTTCCTACTAAAAATGCTGACATTTGTTCAGCACTTATCATGTGCCAACTATGCACACAGTGCTCTAAGTGTATTATCTTCCAAATCATTACTATCACCCTTTGTGATCAAATCACAAACATTCCTAGTTTACAGAATTCCTAGTTATAGTTTATTTCAAGAGCACTGGCTCTGACCATGGATCTTTTTTTAATGTATTGATTTTTAGAGAGAATGAGAGAGAAAGAGAAGGGAGAGAAGGAGAGGGGAGAGAGAGAGACAGAGAGAAAGATTTGTTTGTTGTTCCACCTACTTGTGCATTCATTGGTTGATTCTTGTATTTGCCCAGACCAGGGATTGAGCCTATAACCATGATGTATCGGGACAATGCTTTAACCAACTGAGCTACCTGGTCATGACCTGACTGTGGATTTTGACGAGAGAGAGCAGGAAGCCAGTAGAAAGCAAATATGGACAAGGATGGAAATGGAAGATGGGAGTCCCCCTAAACTGGTAGTTGGGCTAAAACCAATCAGAAACCAACCAAGAAAGTATGTCACTAATCCCAAATTCAGGAAGCTCAACCTGCTTCAGGAGCTCACCATTCCTAGGGAGCAGACAATCAGAAACAATCAGAGAACCACTGGTCCAGACAGTGGACACTCCAAGGCATCTTCCATAAACACCACGTGACATGGAGATCTTAGTGGCTTCCTGCTGGGGCACCCTCCAGCAACCAGGGCCCCCTGGCATGTCCTGCCTCTGGTTCAAAGGGGAAAGTGAGGGTGGGGAACACCTGTTTTGGAGAAGTCGGGTAGAGGATATGAACAGATTCTGCCTGGGTATGTGTGGGGGGTTGGTAATGGCATTGCAGATACAAAACACATTTTTAAAGGCATCTTCATCAGGACTGTGTTTTGAAAATGGGACAGAAACCTCTTAAATGTCAAGAGATAGGGTTTTTGCCAAGGCAACAGAATACCGAGGACTGCAAGGAAAGATTCTTATTACATAAAGGTGCTACATTCTGAGGTGTTTCTGACTTGGTGTGTGTGTGGGGCTCTGGCCTCTCTCTCTGTTGCTATTATTATCTCATGGGTATATAGTTAATTTTTTCCTATGGTGGGTTTCCTTAGTCATTTTTCCAACCCTTTAACTCCCTCTGAGAGGCAGTTTTTGGCGAAGCACTCAGCTGCCAACAAAAGATGTGCCTGAGTTGCTGACTACTAGCAGTCATTTCCTGGCCATGGCCAATCATCAAGTTTAGTCACACAATAATCATTTGCCCAGATGGCATGGGGCAAGCTTTAGATATTCCTGATGCTGAGTCTGTTAGTGAGGAAGTGGAGAAAAGGGAACCTTTGTGCACTGTTGGTGGGAATACAGATTGGCACAGCCATAGTGGAAAATAGTGTGGAGTTTCCTCAGAAAATTAAAAATGGAATTGCCTTATGACTAAGCAATTCCACTTTTGGGAATATATCCAAAGAAACCTGAAACATTAATTTGAAAGGATATACACATTCCTGTGTTCACTGCAGTGCTATTTACAATAGCCAAGATTTGGAAGCAGCCCACCATGAGCCCACCAGCAGATGAGTGGGTCAAAAAGCTGTGGTACATTTACACAATGGGATACTACTTGGCTGTAAAAAAGAAGGACATCTTACCTTTTGCAACAGCATGGATGGACCTAGAGAGTATTATGCTAAGTGAAATAAGCCAGTCAGAGAAAGACAAATACAATATGAGTTCACTTATATGTGGAATCTAATGAACAAAATAAAGAACAAAATAGAAACAGACTGACAGCTGTCAGAGGGGTGGGGCCCTGGGGGGCTCGGTGAAAAAGGTTAATAGATCAAGCAAACCCCCCCCCAAAAACAAAACAACAAAACTCATAGACAGACATCAGTATGGTGATTACCAGAGGGAAAGGGGGGTGAGGGGAGGTAGATAAAGGGGGATAAATGGTGACAGAAAGAGACTTGACTTTGTGTGGTGAACACACAGTACAACATGCAGATGATGTGTTATAGAATTGTACATCTGAAACTATGTAATTTTATTAATGTCAGCCTAATAAAATTCAATTAAAATAAATTATATTATTTAAAAAAAAAACCATCAACTAAAAAAATAAAAAATAAAAGACAATTTGCCAGTACCAGGTCATTGGGAATCCTATCAGTGAAGTTGCTTTCTCAAGCATTGCTGAGCTCTCAGGAGCAAGTCAAGGCCGTGTTTGCTCTGCTCAGACCTTCCAGGGGTGTCCCATCTCATTCACTGGAAATTCAGTGGCCTGACCAAGGTACAGAAATTATTGCATTTTCTGGTTTTGGGCTAGCTCTCAGATGTTATCTTCTCAAAAACTCCCCTTACTTACTTCTCTCCTGCCAGATTTACCTTCCTGCTATTTCTACTAGTATTCTGTTGCTGCATAATAAATTACTGTGTAGCAGCTCAAACTGCTCCCACTCTGTTTTATGATTATCTCACAATTTTGTAGGTCAGAAGTAGGGGATGGCTGAGCCACGTTTTCTACTTAGTCCAATATCAGCTGCCTGCAGGACTGGATGCTTGTCTGGGGGCTCTGGAAAAAAGGCTACTCCCAAATTAATTCAGGTATTTGATAGAACTCAGTTCCTTGTTTTTGTAAGACTGAGACCCTTGTTTCCTTGCTGGCCAACAGCTGAGTGCCACTCTCTGCTCCTGGAGGCCACCCCACATTCTTTGCTATGAGGTCTCCCCCATCTCCAAGTTCACAGGTTGCACTGGATCCTTATCATGCTTTGAATTTCTTTGAGTTCCCCTTTTGCAGCTAGCCAGAGAAAACTTTTTGCTTATAAAGGAGTCATGCAATTGGTTAGGCCCATCTGGATAATTTTCCTATCTAAAAGTCAACTGATTAGTCATCTTAATCACAACAGCATAATTCCTTTAACATATACAATCATGGGAGTGATGCAGGAGAGAGGAGGGAGTTCATGGGACTCCTTTTAGAATTCTGTCTCCCACACTATTCCTCAAACATGCTGTGGCCAGTGTTACCTCAGGACCTTTGCACTTGCAGTTCCCTCTGTCTGGGACTCCTCCCCAGACAGTCACATGGTTTGAACAATTGATATATTACGTACTTACATGTTTATTATTTCTTTTTCCTCAGTGGAATAGAGGACCCCTGAAGATGGGGGCATTGCCTGCTTTATTTATGAGTACATCCTCAGCTCCTAAAATAACTCTTGACACATAGCAGATGCCCTACCTCAGTAATTTTTAACTGGTGTGTTGCAAGAATTTTTAAAACATACAATACCTGACTATTTAGTCAGGGGCACTGACCTCTTTTCTCTTAGATTGTCAAATAAAAAAATGACAACAGTCAACACAATAGCTGTATAGTGTGAATGAATCAAAATTATACCTTTTTTTGTCAGATTGGCAAAAAATATATTTTTTGTGTGTGTGCTGCAGAATTTTAGTGATTAGTTTATGTGTGCCATGAGATGAAAGAGGTTGAAAATCACTGCTCTACATGTATAAATCAATGCATGCATAAATGAATCTTTACCTTTCTCACTCCTCCTCTTCCTTCTGTCTCCCACTAAGATGTCTCTGAATTTTAGAATTCCCATAAAATGATCATTATAAATGGGTTTCCCTCTCTGAATACAAGCTTGAGTGATAGAATGAGTCAGGAACCTCTGCTTTTCCACTGAATCTAAACAAACACAGAATTTAAAGAGAAAGGCTCTTTTATCTGTGTCAGTCTTACCTTTGACACATTTGTCTCTTCTTTGCCTGGCATGTACCTCATGTATTCCTATTTTTATGCCTCAGGGCTGGAAAAGCCTTGAATATATTTGATTGTAATTTCACATTCCATGAGTGACTCTTCTGAACTGGAATGTCCTCCCTCTCCTTGTCAAGAACATTTCCCACTTTTTAAGGTCCAGCTCAGTATTCATGGGTTATGTGGCATTCTTTGATTGGTATAGTAAGTTCACAAGGAGATCTTTCTCTTTTGAATTAATTTACTATCTGAGCCAGAGGCCCTGAGGCACATGGGTTGGATTAAGTGCACTGGTCTATATTCAGGTTTGTATAGTCATTTTTAAATGTTAGTCTTCATTTAAAGATCATAGTCAAAAACCTAGAATTCTCATTTCTCTTAAAAATACAAACTCTGGAAACACCTGTTCTCATTTCCATGTTATAGTGGGAAGTCATGTTCTAAGGCCTGTATGATAGAGTAATCTGTACCTTGAATGAGCCCTGTCCACTATTATTATTTTTTAATTAAATTTTATTGATCATGCTATTACAGTTGTCCCAATTTTTCCCCTTTTCCCCCCATCCACTCTCAGGCAATCCCCACACCATTGTCCATGCCCATGGATCATGCATATATGTTCTTTGGCTACTCTGTTTTCTATGCTGTACTTTACAACCCCATGACTCTTCTGTAACTACCAATTTGTAGTTCTTAATTCCTTCACCTTTTTTGTTCATCCTCTTGACCTCCGTCCCATCTAGCAACCATCAAAACATCCTCTGTATCTATGATTCTGTTTCTGTTCTGCTTGCTTATTTTGTTTTTTAGATTCCATTATTGATAGATATGTATTTATTGCCATTTTATTGTTCATACTTTTGATAGTCTTCTATGGAAGACCCTGTAACCTTTCATATAATAATGGTTTGGTGATGATGAACTCCTTTAGCTTTTTCTTATCTGGGAAGCTCTTTATCTGTCCTTCTATTCTAAATGGTAGCTTTGCTGGGTAGAATAATCTTGGTTGCAGACCCTTGCTTTTCATCAATTTGAGTATTTCTTGCCTATCTCTTGTAGTCTGCAAAATTTCTTTTGAGAAATCAGCTGACAGTATTATGAGAATTCCCCTTAAGTAGCTAACTTCTTTTCTCTTGCTGCTTTTAAGATTCTCTCTTTGTCCTTAACCTTTGGCATTTTAATTATGATATGTCTTAGAGTTGGGCCTCCAACTTGTTTGGAACTCTCTGTGCTTCCTGGACTTGCATGTCTATTCCTTTCACCAAGTTACGGAAGTTTTGTCATTATTTTTTCAAATAGGTTTCCCATTTCTTGCTCTCTCTCTTCTTCTGGCACCACCATGATGCAAATGTTGGTATGCTTGAAGTTGTCCCAGAGGCTCCTTACTCTATCCTTATTGTTTTAAATTCTTATTTATTCTTGCTGTTCTGATTGATTGTTTTTGCTTCCTTACATTCCAGATTGCTGATTTGATTCTTGGCTTCATCCACTCTATTGTTCATTCCCTGTAATTGTCCTGTATTTTAATTAGAGTATTTTTCATTTCTGATTGGATCTTTTTTTATGCTGTTGAGGTTCTCACTAAATTGTTTGGGCATCCTTATAACCAGTGTTTTGAACTCTACATCTAGTAGCTTGCTTGTCTCCATTTTCTTTAGTTCTTTTTCTGGAGTTTTGATCTGTTCTTTCATTTGGTCCATGTTTCCATGTCTAGTCATTTTGGCCACCTCCTGTGTTTGTTTCTATGTATAGGTAGAGCTACTATGTTTCCCAAGCTTGGTAGTATGGCCTAATGTAGTAGGTGTCCTACAGGGTCCAGTGGCACAGCCTCTCTTACCACCCAAATTGGGTACTTGAGGTGCACTTACTGTGTGGGCTGTGTACATTCTCCTTCTGTAGTTGAGATTTGACTGCTGTTGGCACGTTCAAGGTCAGCCACTACCTGTGTTTTGTCCAGGGTCACACACCATAAGCTACAAAGTAATTTGCAGATGTCTGCTACTTGTGCTGGGCTTTGAGGTGCTCAGGTGAGGCCGAACTGTGAACCTAGGCTGATTGTTGCTAATGTTAGGCCTGGGGACTCTTATTGAGAAGTATGGGGCTTGCTAAAGCCAGATGCTGCTTGTTTGAAAGAATTTAGAAAAATCTGAAGCATGGGCCAAGACAAACCATTTGTATGGAAAAGCCACTGGAAACAGCTTGAGTGGACCTGAAAGTTGGGTGAGGCAAGGCCTCACGGAATCACCAGGGCAGGACACACAGTGTGAGTCAGGTTGAGCGCACAGTGTGAGATGTAGTCTCAGATATGGAGCCCACCTGCTGGCTCTGTGGCTCTGTGGGGAAGGGCTGAGAGTAGGAACAGTGGCCTCTGCCAGCACTTCTGTCTGGGAGAAAGCTGTCCCCCAGCTCTCACTCTGATGCTGGACAACTGAGTTCCTATGTATATCTCTGGTGCCTTTTAATCTGCTTCCCTGTGCTGGAGCTCAGAGGGAGTGTTTCTGAGTAAGTCTGTGTATGGCCCTTTAAGAGGAACTGCCAAGGAGTCCAGCAGTTCCTGTCTTCCATAGCCTCTATCCCTGCTGATTTTTATAGCCAGAAGCTATGGCAACTTCTCTTTGTGGCACTGGAACCCTGGGCTGGGGGTCCTGGTGTAGGGCTGGGACTCTTCACTCCTGAGATATCCCTCCTGATTTTTATCCACCACACATGGATGTGGGACCCTATCTGAATCTTCACCCCTCTTAGCAGTCTCAATGTGGTTTCTTCTTCTTTTTTTATTGTTGTTCAAGTACAGTTGTCTTTATTTTCATCACACCATGCTCCCCCACCCCACCCACCCCTGCCTCCCATCCTCGAATCTACCCCTTTGGGCTTTGTCCATGTGTTCTTTATACACGTTCCTTGATTATCCTTCCCCTACTATCTCCCATTATCCTCTCACCCCTCCCCTCTGGTTACTGCCAGTTTGTTCTTTATTTCAATGTCTCTGGTTATATTTTGCTTGCTTGTTTGTTTTGTTGATTAGGTTCCACTTACAGGTGGATCGTATGGTACTTGTCTTTCACAGCCTGGCTTATTTCACTAGCATAATACTCTCCAGTTCCATCCATGCTGTCATGAAGGGTGGGAGCCCCTTCTTTCTGCTGCGTAGCATCCCATTGTGTAAATGTACCACTGTTGTTTTATTAAAATATTTTATTTATTTATCTTTAGAGGGGAAGGGAAGGAGAGAGGGAGAGAAATATCATTGTATGGTTGCCTCTCATGCATCCCCTGCTGGGAACTGTCCTGCGACCCAGGCATGTGCCCTGACTGGGAATCGAACCACGATCTTTTGGTTTTCAGGCCCATGCTCAATCCACTGAGCTACACCAGCCAGGACCTGTAGCACAGTTTTTTTTTACCCACTCATTTATTGATGGGCACTTAGGTTGCTTCCAGCACTTGGATATCGTAAATTGTGCTGCTATGAACATTGGGTACATGGTTCTTTTGAATTGATGTTTCAGGATTCTTAGGGAATAATCCCAGCAGTGGGATTGCTGGGTCAAAAGGCATTCCATTTTTAGTTTTCTGAGGAAATTCCATACTGTTTTTGGCTGCACCAGTCTGCGTTCCCACAAACAGTGCTCTGGGGTTCCCTTTTCTCCACAACTTTGTCAGCACTCACTGTTTGTTGATTTGGTTATGATGGCCATTCTGACTGGTGTGAAGTGGTATCTCATTGTGGTTTTAATTTGCATCTCTCTGATGGCTAGTGATGCTGAGCATCTTTTCATATGTCTCTGGGCCCTCTGTGTGTCCTCCTTGGGGAAGTGTCTGTTCAGGTCCTTTAACCATTTTCCAATTGGGTTATTTGTCTTCCTGGAGTGGAGTCATGTGAATTCCTTATATATTTTGGAGATCAAACCCTTTTCCGAGGTATCATTTGCAAATATATGTTCCAGTACAGTTGGTTCTCTTTTCATTTTAATGCTCTTTTCTTTAGCGGTGCAGAAGCTTTTTATTTGGATGAAGTTCCATTTGTTTATTCTTTCCTTTATGTCCATTGATCTGGGGGACATATTGGTAAAAATATTGCTGTGTGGGATATCTGAGATTTTCCCGTCTGTGTTCTCTTCTAGGAGTTTTATGGTGTCACGACTTATATTTAAGTCTTTTATCCACCTTGAATTTATTTTTGTATATCATGTGAGTTGGTGATTAAGTTTCATTTTTTTGCATGTAGCTATCCAGATCTCCCAATTTGTTGAAGAGGTTATTTTTACTCCATTTTATGTTTCTGCCCCCTTTGTTGAATATTAATTGACCATAGAGACTTGGGTTTATTTCTGGGCTCTCTATTTTGTTCCATTGGTCCATATGTCTGTTCTTACGTCAGTACCAGGCTGTTTTGATTACAGTGGTTTTGTAATACAGTTTGATATCAGGTATTGTGATCCCTCTTACTTTGCTCTTCTTTCTCAAAATTGCTGCAGCTATTTGGGGTTGTTTGCAGTTCCATATAAATTTTTGAAATGTTTGTTCTATATCTGTGGAATATGTCACTGGTATTTTAATAGGGATTGCATTGAATCTATAAATTGCTTTGGGTAATATGGACATTTGGGTAATGTTAATTCTTCCAATCCAGGAACATGGTGTATACTTCCATTTATTTGTATCTTCTTTAATTTGTTTCTTCAGTGTTGTGTATTTTACTGAGTACAGGTCTTTCACCTGATTGGTAAAGCTTATTCCTAGGTACTTTATTTTTCTTGTTGCTATAGCAAATTGGATTTTTTTTCTGATTTCTGATTCTGATCTTTCATTGTTGGTATATAAAAATGCCTTTGATTTCTGAATATTGTCTTTAAACCCTGCTGTTTTGCCAAATTCGATTATTAGGTTGAGTAGCATTGTAGTGGAGTCTATAGAGTTTTCTACGTACACTGTCAAATTATCTGTAAACAGTGACAGTTTTGCCTCCTTCTTTCCAATTTGGATGCCTTTTGTTTCTTGTTGAGGCTAGGACTTCCAAAACTATATTGAATAGAAGTGGTGAAAGTGGACATACTTCTGTTGTTCCTGATCTTAGTGGGAAAGCTTTTAGTTTTTGCCCTTTGAGTATGATGTTGGCTGTAGGTTTTTCATTTATGGCATTTATCATATTTAAGAATGCTCCCTCTACTCCCACTTTGCTGAGTGTTTTTATCTTAAATGGGTGCTGTACCTTATCAAATGCTTTTTCCGCATCTAATCTTGTGATTTTTTGTCTTTCCTTTTATTTATGTTGATGTATTATGTTTATTGATTTGCAAATATTGTACCATCCTGGCATCCCTGGGATGAATCCCACTTGATTGTGGTGTATTATCTTTTTAATGGATTGCTGGATGCAGTTTGTCAATATTTTGTTGAGGATTTTGGTGTTTATGTTCATCAGCGATATTGGCCTATAGTTTTCTTTCTTTGTTGTATCTTTATCTGGTTTTGGATTAGGATAATGCTGGCTTTGTATAAAGAGCTTGGAAGTCTTTCCTCTTCTTGGGTTTTTGGGAATAGTCTGAGAAGGATGGGGGTTAGCTCTTCCTTAAATGTTTTATACAATTCTGTGAAACCATCTGGTCCAGGGCTTTTGTGTACTGGGAGTTTTTTGGTTACTGCTTCGATTTCATCTTCTGTTATTGGTCTGTTCAGGCTTTCTGCTTCTTCTTCATTCAGTTTTGGGAGATTATATTTTTGTAGAAATTTGTCCATTTTACCCTGTTTTTCAAATTTCTTGGCATATAGTTGTTGGTAGTAATTTCTTACAATCCTTTGTATTTCTGTGGTATGAGTTGTAATCTCTCCTCTTTCATTTCTGATCTTGTTTATTTGGGTCCTCTCTCTTTTTTTCTTGATGAGTCTGATGAAAGGCTTGTGGACGTTTTTATCTTTTCAGAGAACCAGCTCCTGGATTTATTGATTCTTTGAATTGTTGTTTTAGTCTCTATGTCATTAATTCTGCTGTAATCTTTGTTATTTCGTTCCTTCTACTCACTCTAGGCTTTGTTTGTTGTTGTTCCTCCAGTTCTTATAGATGTGCGGTGAAGTTGTTGATTTGAAATGTTTCTATCTTTTTTAGGTAGGCCTGTATTACTGTGAACTTCCCCCTCAGGACTGCCTTCACTCTGTTCCATAAGTTTTGGACTGTTGTGTATTCATTTTTGTTTCCAGAAACTTTTTGATTTCTTCCTTGATCTCATTATTAGTCCATTCATTGTTTAGTAGCATGCTATTCAATCTCCGTGAATTTGGTTATTTTTGAATTTCTTCCTTGAGGTTGGTTTCAAAGTTTCAGGCCCTTTCGGTCTGAGAAAATGCTTGAGATGATTTCAATTTTCTTGAATTTGTTGAGGCTTGTTTTGTATCCTAGTATGTGGTCTATCTTTGAAAATGTTTCATGTGCATTTGAAAAGAATTTATGCTTTGCTTCTTTGGAATGAAAGGTTCTATATATATATCTGTCAGTCCATTTTATCTAGGGTGTTGTTCAGTGCTGCAATATCCTTGTTGATATTTTGTTTGGAAGATCTATCCATTTTTGTCAGTGGGTTGTTAAAATCCCCTAGTATAAGTGTGTTGCTGTCTTTATCCTTGAAGTCCTCCAAGATTTTCCTTATGTATTTGGGTGCTCCTATGTTGGGTGCATATGTGTTTACAATCTTTATGTCTCCGTGATGGATTCTTCCCTTGAGTATTATGAAGTGTCCTTCAGTGTCTCTTTTTATGGCTTTTGTTTTGAAGTCTATTTTGTCTGATATAAGTATTGCTACCCCAGCTTTTTTTTTTCCTGTCCATTTGTTTGGAATATTTTTTCCAACCCTTTATTTTAAGTCTGTGTAGGTCTTGTTTTCTGAGGTGGGTTTCTTGTAGGCAGCATATATGTGGATCATGTTTTCTTATCCATTCAGCTACCCTATGTCTTTTGATTGGAACATTTAATATATTAATATTTAAGGTTATTATTGATAGGTATTTATTCCTTTTTCCCATTTGTAGTATCCTCATTTGCATTCTTCTCTTTCTCACTCTTCCTCTTCTTATAGCAGTCCCTTTAGCATCTCTCAGAGCTGGTTTGGTGGAGGAGTATTTTTTCAACCTTCTTTTGTCTGGGAAACTTGTTATTTTGTCTTCCATTTTAATTGAGAGCCTCACTGGGTAAAGTAGTCTTGGTTGCAAGCCTTTGCTTTTCATTACTTGGAATATTTATTGCCATTCTCTCCTGGCCTGTAGTGTGTCTGTTGAGAAATCACCTGCTAGCCTTATGAGAGCTCCTTTGTATGTTATTTCTTGTTTCTTGCTGCTTTTAAGATTCTTTCTTTGTCTTTAAAACTTGGTATTTTAATTATCATGTGTCTTGGAGTGGGCCTGTTTGGGTTTATCTTCATGGGGACCCTCTGTTCTTCCTGAACTTGCATGGTTTTTTCCCCTCCAGGTTTGGAAAGTTTTCTGTCATTATTTTTTCAAACAGGGTTTTCTATTCCTTGCTCCTTTTCTTCTCCTTCTGGTATTCCTATTATTCAAATGTTGTTGTGTTTTATGTTGTCTTCAGTTTCCTTAAGCTATCTTCATATTTTCTGAGTCTTTTTTCATGCCACTGCTCTACCTGGGTGTTACTTTCTACTTTGTCTTCCAGCTCACTAATTCGGGCCTCTGCTTCATCCAGCCTGCTTATAATTCCTTCTAGTGTGTTTTTTATTTCATAAATTGTATTCATCATTTCTTCCTGGTTCTTGTTTATAGTTTCTATTTCCTTTTTTCATACTGTTGTAGTTCTCACTCAGTTCCTTGTGGTTTTTTGTCAGTTCCTTGAGCATCCTTATAACCTTTCTTTTGAATTATATATCAAGCTTGCTTGCCTACATTTTGATTAGCTCTTTTAGTGAGGATTCTTCCATTCCTTTCGATTGCAGGTTTTTCCTTTGTCTCCCCATTTTAGGTGACTCTTTTGTTTGTTTCTGCATTTCCTGATGCTCTGCTTTGCTAGCTGTCTTTATAGGGTGAACTTCTATGGTAGGAGTTCTATGGGATTCAGTGGTGTGGTCTCTTTGATTTCCTTGTATGGATGCTCTAGAGTTGCCCTTTTTTCCATTTGTGTGGGCTCTCTTGTTGTACTTGGGCTTTACCTGTTGGTGGTTCCTTTGTTGGTGGGTTGTCTCTTCCAGTGGGCTTGCTGGTATTCACAACTCCCATCTTGTGTGTGATCTGTGATAGGGTAAAGGCGAAATGGAATAAGACAGTGGGAGTGTATTCTATGGAATTTATAGTACCAACAAGTAGAGATCAGGTAGGAGATCCTTTGGAGAAGTATAGCGATAACCATGATATAACTATCACCCAACTAGCCACTTTATAAAAGGTGAAAAAGAGATAAGACTCTTAGAGGGGAGAAAGAATGTGAGCTGAATCCAGAAAACAGAGGGCTTGTGTGAGGTTAGATGGTGAGATATAGTAACAGCATGGGATAGAAACTAGGCATAGTGTGCGAGAGAATAGAGTTAACCACAACAGTAATAAAGCTCAGGAAGATAGTGAAATGGGCCAAGACTAGGGAGGGGTGCTGTGTAGTATTTACAATAATATGGAACAACAATTATTTACAATAATACTGGGACAACAATAATATGACAAGAAATATATGATATGAATAAAAAGAATGGAAAGTAAAAGACCAAGAGTAGTGTGTTATTATGAGAAGAAAAATGAGAAGTCGGAGAAGAAAAATTAAAATGCAATGTGAAAGGGAGAACAAAGACCAGTCAAACAATGCAATCAAACAAACCAACAAAACAAAGAAAACTAAACAGAAAGAAGATAAATTAAAAAAAAGAAAAATAAAAATAATGAAAGAAATAATAATAATAAAATAAAATGCAAGTTCTGTAGGATAGCAAAGTGAAATTTGTCTCAGTTTCTCAGTTGGCATTAGCCTTCTGATTTCTGGATCAGTCTTTGGTCCTTTCACAGCTCTGGGTGTTATTGTATCATGCTTGGGGGGAAAAAACACCTTCCTGCTGACTTTAAACCTGCCAAGCAAGTTCTGCTAGTCTTCCTGGGTGCTGTAGGCAGAGGGGGGCTGGGCTTTGCTCTTTTCCTTTACTGTGGTTTTGGCTAGTCTGGGCTGCAATATTCATAGGTGCCCAGCCTCCAGCCCAAGCCCTCAGAGCACTGCGCTGCCCTCCATCCGCGCCAGGCCAGCGCCTTTAATCCACCAAACTGAGCTGTGTGTGAGGTGCACTGATTAGGAGCAACTCACACCCTTCCTTCTCCCTCTTTGCTGGCCTGGGTGCTGCGGACTCTCCAAGTCCCTTCCCCTATTAAGTCTCTCTGGGGACTGCTATCACTCTGAACCCTTGCTGCCCTCTTCTAATCAGTCTGCAGGGTGCCCCTCAGCCCCTCCCTTTTCATTGGCCTGGCTACTTTGTGGTAGAGGTCCTTGCACAATGGCTGTGCACTTTTTTGGGGGGCAGGGTTGCAAATTTCCCTTGGTTGAGGGCTGCCTTTCTTAACAAGGGCTTGGCTTTTTACACAGTCCAACTCTCTGACCAGCCCTAAGACTCTGGGTTACAGTCGGTCACGGCCCATCTCTTCTCCCATCTCCAGGTGTCTCCCCGCTCCCCAATTTCTTTGGTACTGTGCCAGCCAGCCACCACAGTCCAAGGTGGGGAACACCCCCTGCTGTGTGTCTCCCACTGCATCTTTATCCCCCCAACAACTTCAAGCATCCAGATCTCTCCTAGGTAGGATTGGCTTCCCTGCTCTGAGAGGGCAGGGAGCTGTGAAGTTAGAATCGCTGCCCTGGCTCTCCTCCAAAGGTCCTACTGAAGCAGGGGCTAGGACTGCAGCTGCTGTGCTCTGGTCCCAGGCACAGGGCCTGGTGACCTTCCCTTCTGGCTACAGAATTTCCTTACTGTCTGTTTTTAATTGTCATCTGCAATCTTTGACTTCCAAACTTCATATAAGCTGGGATTCCATTTTCTGTTCACTCTGTTCTTCAGAAGATCAGCTAGGTGTCCCAGCTGGGTGCACGAGCAAGTGGGTTCAGCTCCCACCTACCTCGCCGCCATCTTCCAACCTCCGTGTGGTTTCTTCTTTAATTCTGTAGTTGTAGGACTTCCATTTCGTTTGATTTCTGATGGTTCTGAATGATGGTTGTTTAATAGTTTAGTTGTAATTTTGGTGTGGTTGGTGAGGAGGTGAGCAGTGTTTATTTATGCTGTCATCGTGACCAGAAGTTCCCGTCCATTGTTTGTGTGCATCTAGAATAACATACAATGCTACTTCAGAGCAAGATACAAATCTTCTTCAGACCTCCATAAATAACAGGGCAAGATAACTCCAGCGTTCCTCATTGTTATCTTTTACCCATGCAGCCCTGTAAACTACGTGTGTTAGATGTTAGCTCTCCTGCATCCATCAGTATGAAAGAAACGTATGAAAGAAGAAATGGATTTCATGTAACTTGTTTTACATACTCTCCTTTGGTATTAATGTATAAAACAAACTGCAAAACTGCTATTCCCCAGAGTGTTAGCTCAATTCTTTGAGATTTTTGCCTCTGGGACTAGCCCCCAAATCCCTGGCTCATTATACACTTTTAAACCTTTCCTCAGGTTTGAAATTTTTTTCATGCACATTTATTGTGGCAACTATGGACTCCAAAGAAGCCTACCCAAGACAACAACCCTGCTAGATGCCAGCAGGGACCTTGTGCCCCAGTGTCTCCCCGCTTTGCACTGGATGAACTCAGGTGAGTTTGCGCTTGGAATTCTGAACCTCCATGTTTTGTTGGAGGTCTTGACTTTATTTGAGCTGTTCTTAGAAAATCCTCGAGGTGGCACCAAAGGATAAGGAAAAGGAGAAAAAGGCAGCTGTTTTATTTTATTTTTTTTATAATTTGGTCTTTGAATTGCAGCAGTGCTCCAACCTTTAGTTCCCAGGTCAACACTGACATCAGTCAGTAAGGTTATTTCTTTTACCACACTTTTCAGGGTGAAAAGGGAAGATGTATAATAAGTGCTAATGAGTCAGAACAGCTATTATTTTTAAACTTTAATGAGGCACCAGACAAGAAAGGCAGTGGATTTCTACCTAGCAATCTGTGTGGGCCTTGGAGTCATGCTTTTACTGAACAAGGCTGTTGGTGTTGTCTGACCATGTGTCCAGTGAAAAGCCACTGCCTCGATTCTGGGCTGCAGAAAGACATGGTTACATAGTCATTTTATAGTGCTCAATTTCTAAACTATGGGAAAAGAATAGGGAAAACACAATTATTTATTTATTATTATTTTTAACAGGAGAAAAAAATCAAAATTTTAGTATGTATGCACAGTTAATTCACATAAGCATGGAAATTCCCCAATGATTTGTTTTAAGCCTACAGGACCCAGTATTCCTAGGCAGTCTCCTGTCCAAATACTAACCAGGCCTGACCCTGCTTAGCTTCTGAGATCAGATGAGATTGGGTTCAGGGTAGTATGGCTGTAGACCCAATGATTCATTTTTAAAGAGAAATAAAATTGGGTAAAGCCAATTCTATGGAACTTGGATATGAACAATAAATATTCAAGCATGTTATTATAGGTTTCTTACACAGTTGTCTAGGGAAAAACCCTAGATCACTTTTCTGATTAGTGGCCCATTGTGGAAGGACATATCTAATATCTACTATAATTTCTTTAATGCCATCAGTTATCCTGGGCATCAAAAGATAATTTTTTATTGGCTATATATAATAAAACATACTAGGTAACACTAGATGACTAAACTTTTAAAAAACTGACTTTTGGAAGAATGAAGCAGGACGGCACTCAGGCTGCCACTCCTAATGGTACTACTGAGCAGACATTACTAATTGATTGCTGCACATTTCCCATCATCTCCAGACTTGACCTCAAAATTGTTCTCAACACGGTGCTTCAGGCAGAATTACCACCTGACTGGAGTTGTCATGTGAGATGAAGCCTTTTGCCATCCCTGATGTAGATTGTAAGACAAAGTTATCTTTCTTGTGTTTTCTTGCTGAGTTTTTTTTTTTTTTTTAAATATTGTTAAAGGTTTATGGATAAACAGCTTGGGTGTTGTATTTCCAGCTGAATCACTAAATGGTTCATTGATTGTTATGTCACTTTGAAAAGTGGGCCATTTTAGAAGTTCCACTGGAGAATTTGACAGGATTGCTGAGGCAAGGCTTCATTTGATTTTTTTAGCTTTTTATTCCATGCCAGACATTGATGGGAGCCAACTCCTGGAACAGATGGGAAATTGTGTATTTCAGGAGGGAAAGCAAATGGGTTGTACCAAGTGTGAATCCAATGCTTTAGGGTAAGAAAGTTTTCTCTGATGGCAAGTCAATACCAAATGGCCCTGAATGTTCATGTCTATGTACTTGATTTCTTTCTTCCCTGTATCTTGAAGTTGCCAGCAGAGGCAGGCAAATGACTACCCTAAACAAAATAATGTGATAGGAAGGAACACTTAGGCTATATTTTTCAAACTTGAGAAGTAAAATGGTTTCATTAAAAATGCATTAGACATAGAATGAAAAAGCAAAGCCCTTATCTTTGGTTGGCACATAATTATTAGACTCTTTAGGATTACATGAATTTGTTTTGCAACCGATACAACACAAATGACGTCAGAACTTTTTGAACCAAGGAAGCAATTTCAAAACTCAATATTTCAGGAAAAGGAAAACAAATAGGCCTTGTCTGTTAGTATACAGTGGCCCTAAAAATACACACCGGCAATTTCATGGCTGACCTGTGTTGTAATGTACTCCTAGTGGCTCACTTACTGAAATTTTAATTCCTGGGACTCTACATTGGCCCAAAATAATGGAGATGTAAAAACCATTACATAGCCTTTCTCAGTAAGGAAAAGTAGGGCAAGGTGATCAGCACAACTTTAATTTTTATGGTGTATCTCAGGAGAGAAAAGACTATAGAGTGCTTGAATCCTGGCTGTGAGGCTTTGGACAAGGCTTGAGTATTTCTCTGATCTTTAGTTTCTTCATCTGCAACTGGAGCAATCATATATGTCTTAGACTTTTAGGAGAAGAGATGAGTTAGTACATATGGAGTGTCTAGCACAGGTGCTGATATATTGAATGGTCTCAGTATGTTTTATTTGTTATTTTTTTATTGCTTTGAATGGCAGTGTTCTTTCTGGTTTATATAGTCTTTAGAAAAAATAATCTTGGGGTTATGGAATGGAAAAGCTTCCAAAATAATTTTCCTGTGTTTGGATTTTAAGCTTCTACCTATAGCACTTTTTGTTCATACTTCTTATGGTAGATTATAAAAACAGCCAAATTCTTTCTCCCTTCTTCTCCACACCCTTTGCCCTGAGACTTGAAGCTCCTGCCATCAAGAAGGAGCTCTATTAGTTTTTCCCTTCTTTCTGAATTTATCATGTACTTTTCCTTGCCAATGAAATGTTAGCAGACATCGTACCAAGAAAAGCTTGACAAAATCATTGAGTGTTTCTGTTGGTTCTGACTCATTTCACACTGAAATTCAAGATTCTTTACATACTTGTTAGGATTCCTTTGAAGGTCATTTCTAGTTGGTGAAAGTTTTATGAAGGCCAGCATAGCAGTGAGTCACCTTTCAAGTTGTCTCGTGCCATGTCTGCAGCCTGCCCTGGGTTTCAAAGCCAAGGACATCACCAAGAAATGTTTCCGACTGAAGAACCAGGGTATCACAGTTCATATATTGTAAAACAATCCTGAATCACAAGACAGATGTAGTTCCTTTCACCTTTCTGCAGAATTGCATTGTTTCTTTGGGGAAATGGTTTTACCTTATCAAGAGAAAAACTAAATTTAAGCATTGTGTAGTAAAAAAACGACTCATCTGCCATCACCGTGAGAATGCCCAGAGCAGTGTGCTGGAGGATAAAGACTCATGGAGATGAGCCAGTCATTCCAGCCAAGAGCATGTAGCTTCCAGTCAGCTCCCAGGTGTTAATCAAGTCTAGTGAAGAACAGCAAAGTGACTTAGATGACCACCCTTGATTCATGAACAAGTAATGATTGTAGCATGACACTGAGGTTCTGTGGTTGTTTGTGATGCAGCATTATTAAAGCAATAATGCTTTACACTTCTATGATAGCTCACATTCTCCTGTGTCGCAATTATGGCTTATTTATCAGACTTTCCAGATGTATTAGAAGCTCCTCGAGAGTAGGGACCGTATCTTATTTACCTTGTATCCACAGGCCCCAACACAGTACCCTATGGGCAATAAATATTTGTTACCTGAATTTCTCCCCCACTCATTGGTTTATTTGTTCTTATATTCATAGTTTCATTATTGAATGCCTACTACATGCTAGACACCATGCTGGGTGCTAGAATTACAAGTGTGAGTGAAAGAGACATTGGAAGAGTCCCATGATTGGGAATGAAAACTCTCTCAGCATACGTGCTTTCAAATGTGAATGAATGAATAGATAAAACAATTACTTACCAAATTTCTGTTGAGAAAAGTAAAAGGAGGAAAGGTCTGTTAGAGAGTTAATAAAAGTGGAATGGAAGGGGTAAGGCTGGGGAGTAGTGGGATAAAATTTAAAAATACAGTTCTGGAGGGCTTACCTGATCGGCTAAGGGGCTTTGATTAGGGTTAAAAGCTGGAATATTTACATAGGCCAGGAAAGTAATGTACATAAGTCAAGAAGACCAGACGTGAAGGTAGACTGGTGGGAACCATACAAGTTTGGAGAGCACATGTCTATCTAAAGGCCTTGTCTAGATCTAACTCAGTGATTCTTAGACTTGCACGTACATGGGGATAACCTGAGCACCTGTCTCTGGGGCTTCAGTTTCAGGAGAGGGTGGTGAGGACTGAGAGTCTGTATTTCTAACAGTCTCCCAGGTGATGATGTGCTCCTGGTTTCCTCATCCACTGTCTGAGAAGTAAGAATCTAGTTGATTGTCGCCATGTGACAATATAGGTCTAGGTTTGACCGTTCATTGGACCTTTTCAAGAAGACCCATAAATCTCTCTGTCTTATCTAAAATTTCCTGATTTTTTGTAGTAGTAACTAATATTTGTAAAGATACCTATAAAATGGGAAACCTCTCTTAGACTACTTCATGGAATTATGAACATAGACTATTCTCATTCTAAATGCTGAGACATCACCCCTACTGATTTCACCATACTTTGGACTTTGCATTTCATGGGTTTGCCCTTGTGGTTATATTTTACATTTCTCTAAAAAATTCTTAAGCTTCTTAGGGGCATGAATCTTCTTAAAATTTTTAAGAATTAGGATCTTCTTAAAATTGTTTGTTATCTGCTGAAATAGGTGGCTGAATGTTTCATACCAAGTGGGAGGTCAATAGATACTAGTAAACTAACTAATGGAGATAAATGAGTATTTCATAAAGTTGGAATGGATTTTCATATATTATCATTAGGAGTTTTATTTTGGTGTGGTCAAGTGGAGAGAATTGCTTAATTTTATAAATCACCTTCATTTTAGAGAAAACATTAATAGTTTTAGGAGGTTTTGGTCTGCATGGGGAAAAAATTTATCACACCAAGGAGGTTATGATGGCATCATAATGGGCTGTACTGTCATTGTTGAATAGTTAAAACACAAATGAAAGTCAATACAGGAAAGGGCTCAATATTCTTAATGATTTGTGAGCCAGTAATGAAGTACAGATGTGCAAAATTTCTCTACAAACCTAAAGAGATTGAAGATGACACAGTGGAGCAGAATTCATGGGGGCAAATGCATGTTACTTCAGGATTCTGAATATCTTTGGAGAGTCAACCTTGGGCAGATGTCATTGTGAATCTGTCAGACCCTAGAGGATTACTTCTGAAAAGCAACAACCCCTCATTTAAGGCACAGCATCCCTTTGTACATGTATGGCACTCTAGAGTTTACTGCTTTATTAGCTAAATTGATCCTCACCACTGTTCTGGTAGCTCAGATGGAAGACGGTATCAAGAAAATTATCTAAAACTTGAAAATAGGCAAAAAGGAGGATGCTTTGCTACCAGCAAAAATAATCCTTCAGGGATTATTTAAGTCTACAAAGGTGTAGGGGTGTCCAACCTTTTGGTGTCTCTGGATCACACTGGAAGAAGAGTTGTCTTGGGCCACACATTAAATACACAAACACTAATGAAAACTGATGAACAAAAAAAGGTTTTAAGTAAATTTGTGATTTTGTGTTGGGCTGCCTTCATAGCCATCCTGGGCCACATGTGGCCCATGGGGCTGTGAGTTGGACACCCTTGGTAGACTGTCTATTGAGAACTTCTTTAAAGAACTTCTTTACAGGATAGTAAATATTTTAGGTTTTGCATAATATGTACACTACCTGTTGAATCTTTTCCTCCCTCCCTCCCTCC